>JAYESA010001101.1:0-63357 GCA_036927795.1 Iris macrosiphon | reverse complement strand
AGTGAAGAATGAGCATGCAATGATGAAAATGAGTATAGATGGGTGATTCTAACCTAAATATGGTATATAACAGGCATAGAATCGTGAAAATGGGTATAAATAGGTGATTCTAATAGAAATGTGGTTTTAAATGGGCATAGATTGGTGAAACCAATTACATATGAATGATTCTAAGGGGGAAAAAAAGGTGTAGAAGTTGCCTAGATTCGTAGGAACGGGCATATAAATGTGATTCTAACAGAAATAAGGCATCAAATGCTCATAGACTAGTGAAAACGAGTATAAATGAGTGATTCTAACTAAAATATGGCAAGAAACGGGCTTAGAATGGAGAGAACTAGTATATATGGGCAATTCTAACCGAAATAGGGTATAAAACAGGCGTAGATTGGTGAAAACGAGTATAAATAAGTTATTCTAACCGAAATATGGTATAGAATGAGCATACAATGATGAAAACGAGTACAGATGGATGATTCAAACCAAAATATGTTTAGAATGAGCATACAGTTATGAAAACGCGTATAGATGGGCGATTCGAAAGAAAATATGGTTTCGAATGAGCGTGCAATGATGAAAACGATTATAGATGGGTGGTTCTAACCGAACTAAGGTATCAAATGCTTATAGACTGGTGAATACGAGTATAAATGGATGATTCTAGCCGAAATATGGTTTAGAATGAGCGTACAATGATGAAAACAAGTGCAGATGGGTGATTCTAACTGAAATACGGTCGGTATACACGGTCGTAGACTTGTGAAAACACGTATAAATGAGCTATTCTAAATGTGATATGGTATAGAATGAGCACAAAATGAAGAAAACGAGTATAGATTCTAACCGAAATATGGTTTAGAGTGAGCGTGCAATGATGGAAACGAGTATAGATGGATGATTCTAACCGAAATATGGTTTTGAGTGAGCGTGCAATGATGAAAACGAGTATAGATGGATGATTCGAACCGAAATATGGCTTTGTATAGTGAAAATAGTATCGATGGAAGATTCTAATCAAAATATGATTTAGAATAAGTGTAGATTGGTAAAACTGAGTATAGATGTGTAACTGTAACTGAAATACGGTATAAAAGTAGGATAGATTAGTGAAAGCGAGTATATAAATGCGATTCTAATTGAAATAAGATATCAAATACTCGTAGACTAGAGAGATCGAGTATAAATGAATGATTCTAACGAAATATGGTTTAGAATGAGCGAACAATGATGAAAACGAGTATAGATTGGTGACTCTAACCGAAATATGGCTTAGAATGAGCGTACAATGATAGAAACGAGTATAGATGGGTGATTCTAACTAAAATAGGTATAAACGGTCGTAGACTTGTGAAAACGAGTATAAATGAGATATTCTAACCGATATATGGTGTAGAATGAGCACACAATGATGAACACAAGTATTGATGGGTGTTTCTAACCGAAATATGGCTTAGAATGAGCGTACAATGACGAAAACGAGTAAAGATGGGCGATTCAAACCGAAATATGACCTAAAATGGTCAAAACAAGTATAGATGGGCGATTCTAATCGAAATACCGATATAGAATGGACGTAGACTGGTGTAACCGACTACATATGCGTAACTCTAACCGAAGTCCGGTATCAAAGTGGCCTTGATTAGTAAAAATGAGTATATAAATGCGATTCCAACCAAAATAAGAAAATCAAACACTCGTAGACTGGAGAAAACGAGCATAGATGAATGATTCTAAGCGAAATATAATTTAGAATGAGCGTACAATGATGAAAACCAGTATCGATGGGCGATTCTAATTAAAATATGGTATACAACGGTTTGTAGACTGGTGAAAACGAGTTTAAATGAGTTATTCTAACCGAAACATGGTGAAGAATGAGCATGCAATGATGAAAACGAGTATAGATGAGTGATTCTAACCTAAATATGGTATATAACAGGCGTAGAATCGTGAAAATGGGTATAAATAGGTGATTCTAATCGAAATGTGGTTTAAAATGGGCATAGATTGGTGAAACCAATTACATATGAATAATTCTAAAGGGAAAAAAAGGTGTAGAAGTTGCCTAGATTCGTGGGAACGGGCATATAAATGTGATTCTAACAGAAATAAGGCATCAAATGCTCGTAGACTAGTGAAAACGAGTATAAATGAGTGATTCTAACTAAAATATGGTAAGAAACGGGCTTAGAATGGGGAGAACTAGTATATATGGGCAATTCTAACCGAAATAGGGTATAAAACAGGCGTAGATTGGTCAAAACGAGTATAAATAAGTTATTCTAACCGAAATATGGTATAGAATGAGCATACAATGATGAAAACGAGTACAAATGGGTGATTCAAACCAAGATATGGTTTAGAATGAGCATACAGTTATGAAAACGCGTATAGATGGGCGATTCGAAAGAAAATATGGTTTCGAATGAGCGTGCAATGATGAAAACGATTATAGATGGGTGGTTCTAACCGAACTAAGGTATCAAATGCTTATAGACTGGTGAATACGAGTATAAATGGATGATTCTAGCCGAAATATGGTTTAGAATGAGCGTACAATGATGAAAACGAGTGCAGATAGGTGATTCTAACCGAAATACAGTCGGTATACACGATCGTAGACTTGTGAAAACACGTATAAATGAGCTATTCTAAACGTGATATGGTATAGAATGAGCACAAAATGAAGAAAACAAGTATAGATGGGTGATTCTAACCGAAATATAGTTTAGAGTGAGCGTGCAATGATGGAAACGAGTATAGATGGATGATTCGAACTGAAATATGGTTTAGAGTGAGCGTGCAATAATGAAAACGAGTATAGATGGATGATTCGAACCGAAATATGGCTTAGTATAGTGAAAACCAGTATCGATGGGAGATTCTAATCGAAATATGATTTAGAATAAGTGTAAATTGGTGAAACTGAGTATAGATGTGTAACTGTAACTGAAATACGGTATAAAAGTGGGATAGATTAGTTAAAGCGAGTATATAAATGCGATTCTAATCGAAATAAGATATCAAATACTCGTAGACTAGAGAAATCGAGTATAAATGAATGATTCTAACGAAATATGGTTTAGAATGAGCGAACAATGATGAAAACGAGTATAGATTGGTGATTCTAACTAAAATAGGGTATAAACAGTTGTAGACTTGTGAAAATGAGTATAAATGAGATATTCTAACCGATATATAGTGTAGAATGATCACACAATGATAAACACAAGTATAGATGGGTGTTTCTAACCGAAATATGGCTTAGAATGAGAGTACAATGACGAAAACGAGTAAAGATGGGCGATTCAAACCGAAATATGACCTAGAATGGTGAAAACAAGTATAGATGGGCGATTCTAATCGAAATACCGATATAGAATGGACGTAGACTGGTGTAACCGACTACATATGCGTAACTCTAACCGAAGTCCGGTATCAAAGTGGCCTTGATTAGTAAAAACGAGTATATAAATGCGATTCCAACCAAAATAAGAAAATCAAACACTCGCAGACTGGAGAAAACGAGCATAGATGAATGATTCTAAGCGAAATATAATTTAGAATGAGCGTACAATGATGAAAACCAGTATCGATGGGCGATTCTAATTGAAATATGGTATAAAACGGTTTGTAGACTGGTGAAAACAAGTTTAAATAAGTTATTCTAACCGAAACATGGTGAAGAATGAGCATGCAATGATGAAAACGAGTATAGATGGGTGATTCTAACCTAAATATGGTATATAACAGACGTAGAGTCGTAAAAATGGGTATAAATAGGTGATTCTAATCGAAATGTGGTTTAAAATAGGCATAGATTGGTGAAACCAATTACATATGAATGATTCTAAGGGGAAAAAAAGGTGTAGAAGTTGCCTAGATTCATGGAAACGGGCATATAAATGTGATTCTAACAGAAATACGGCATCAAATGCTCGTAGACTAGTGAAAACGAGTATAAATGAGTGATTCTAACTAAAATATGGCAAAAAACGGGCTTAGAATGGGGATAACTAGTATATATGGGGCAATTCTAACCGAAATAGGGTATAAAACAGGCGTAGATTGGTGAAAACGAGTATAAATAAGTTATTCTAACCAAAATATGGTATAGAATGAGCATACAATGATGAAAACGAGTACAGATGGGTGATTCAAACCAAGATATGGTTTAGAATGAGCATACAGTTATGAAAACGCGTATAGATGGGCGATTCGAAAGAAAATATGGTTTCGAATGAGCGTGCAATGATGAAAACGATTATAGATGGGTGGTTCTAACCGAACTAAGGTATCAAATACTTATAGACTGTGAATACGAGTATAAATGGATGATTCTAGCCGAAATATGGTTTAGAATGAGCGTACAATGATGAAAACGAGTGCAGATGGATGATTCTAACCGAAATACGGTCGGTATACACGGTCGTAGACTTGTGAAAACACGTATAAATGAGCTATTCTAAACGTGATATGGTATAGAATGAGCACAAAATAAAGAAAACGAGTATAGATTCGAACCGAAATATGGTTTAGAGTGAGCGAGCAATGCTGAAAACGAGTATAGATGGATGATTCGAACCGAAATATGGTTTAGAGTGAGCGTGCAATGATGAAAACGAGTATAGATGAATGATTCGAACCGAAATATGGCTTAGTATGGTGAAAACCAGTATCGATGGGAGATTCTAATCGAAATATGATTTATAATAAGTGTAGATTGGTGAAACTGAGTATAGATGTGTAACTGTAACTGAAATACGGTATAAAAGTGGGATAGATTAGTGAAAGCGAGTATATAATGCGATTCTAATCGAAATAAGATATCAAATACTCGTAGACTAGAGAAATCGAGTATAAATGAATGATTCTAACAAAATATGGTTTAGAATGAGCGAACAATGATGAAAACGAGTATAGATTGGTGACTCTAACTGAAATATGGCTTAGAATGAGCGTACAATGATGAAAACGAGTATAGATGGGTGATTCTAACTAAAATATGGTATAAACGGTCGTAGACTTGTGAAAACGAGTATAAATGAGATATTATAACCGATATATGGTGTAGAATGAGCACACATTGATGAACACAAGTATAGATGGGTGTTTCTAACCGAAATATGGCTTAGAATGAGCGTACAATGACGAAAACGAGTAAAGATGGGCGATTCAAACCGAAATATGACCTAGAATGGTGAAAACAAGTATAGATGAACGATTCTAATCGAAATACCGATATAGAATGGACGTAGACTGGTGTAACCGACTACATATGCGTAACTCTAACCGAAGTCCGGTATCAAAGTGGCCTTGATTAGTAAAAACGAGTATATAAATGCGATTCCAACAAAAATAAGAAAATCAAACACTCGTAGACTGGAGAAAACAAGCATAGATGAATGATTCTAAGCGAAATATAATTTAGAATGAGCGTACAATGATGAAAACCAGTATCGATGGACGATTCTAATTGAAATATGGTATAAAACGGTTTGTAGACTGGTGAAAACGAGTTTAAATGAGTTATTCTAACCGAAACATGGTGAAGAATGAGCATGCAATGATGAAAACGAGTATAGATGGGTGATTCTAACCTAAATATGGTATATAACAGGCATAGAATCGTGAAAATGGGTATAAATAGGTGATTCTAATTGAAATGTGGTTTTAAATGGGCATAGATTGGTGAAACCAATTACATATGAATGATTCTAAGGGGGAAAAAAAAGGTGTAGAAGTTGCCTAGATTCGTAGGAACGGGCATATAAATGTGATTCTAACAGAAATAAGGCATCAAATGCTCATAGACTAGTGAAAACGAGTATAAATGAGTGATTCTAACTAAAATATGGCAAGAAACGGGCTTAGAATGGAGAGAACTAGTATATATGGGCAATTCTAACCGAAATAGGGTATAAAACAGGCGTAGATTGGTGAAAACGAGTATAAATAAGTTATTCTAACCGAAATATGGTATAGAATGAGCATACAATGATGAAAACGAGTACAGATGGGTGATTCAAACCAAGATATGGTTTAGAATGAGCATACAGTTATGAAAATGCGTATAGATGGGCGATTCGAAAGAAAATATGGTTTCGAATGAGCGTGCAATGATGAAAACGATTATAGATGGGTGGTTCTAACCGAACTAAGGTATCAAATACTTATAGACTGGTGAATACGAGTATAAATGGATGATTCTAGCCGAAATATGGTTTAGAATGAGCGTACAATGATGAAAACGAGTGCAGATGGGTGATTCTAACCGAAATACGGTCGGTATAACACGGTCGTAGACTTGTGAAAACACGTATAAATGAGCTATTCTAAACGTGATATGGTATAGAATGAGCACAAAATAAAGAAAACGAGTATAGATTCTAACCGAAATATGGTTTAGAGTGAGCGTGCAATGATGGAAACGAGTATAGATGGATGATTCTAACCGAAATATGGTTTAGAGTGAGCGTGCAATGATGAAAACGAGTATAGATGGATGATTCGAACCGAAATATGGTTTAGTATGGTGAAAACTAGTATCGATGGGAGATTCTAATCGAAATATGATTTAGAATAAGTGTAGATTGGTGAAACTGAGTATAGATGTGTAACTGTAACTGAAATATGGTATAAAAGTGGGATAGATTAGTGAAAGCGAGTATATAAATACGATTCTAATCGAAATAAGATATCAAATACTCGTAGACTAGAGAAATCGAGTATAAATGAATGATTCTAACGAAATATGGTTTAGAATGAGCGAACAATGATGAAAATGAGTATAGATTGGTGACTCTAACAGAAATATGGCTTAGAATGAGCGTACAATGATGAAAACGAGTATAGATGGGAGATTCTAACTAAAATAGGGTATAAACGGTCGTAGACTTGTGAAAACGAGTATAAATGAGATATTCTAACCGATATATGGTGTAGAATGAGCACATAATGATGAACACAAGTATAGATGGGTGTTTCTAACCGAAATATGGCTTAGAATGAGCGTACAATGACGAAAATGAGTAAAGATGGGCGATTCAAACCGAAATATGACCTAGAATGGTGAAAACAAGTATAGATGGGCGATTCTAATCGAAATATCGATATAGAATGGACGTAGACTGGTGTAACCGACTACATATGCGTAACTCTAACCGAAGTCCGGTATCAAAGTGGCCTTGATTAGTAAAAACGAGTATATAAATGCGATTTCAACCAAAATAAGAAAATCAAACACTCGTAGACTGGAGAAAACGAGCATAGATGAATGATTCTAAGCGAAATATAATTTAGAATGAGCGTACAATGATGAAAACCAGTATCGATGGACGATTCTAATTGAAATATGGTATAAAACGGTTTGTAGATTGGTGAAAACGAGTTTAAATGAGTTATTCTAACCGAAACATGGTGAAGAATGAGCATGCAATGATGAAAACGAGTATAGATGGGTGATTCTAACCGAAATATGGTATATAACAGGCGTAGAATCGTGAAAATGGGTATAAATAGGTGATTCTAATCGAAATGTGGTTTAAAATGGGCATAGATTGGTGAAACCAATTACATATGAACGATTCTAAGGGGGAAAAAAAGGTGTAGAAGTTGCCTAGATTCGTAGGAACGGGCATATAAATGTGATTCTAACAGAAATAAGGCATCAAATGCTCGTAGACTAGTAAAAACGAGTATAAATGAGTGATTCTAACTAAAATATGGCAAGAAACGGGCTTAGAATGGGGAGAACTAGTATATATGGGCAATTCTAACCGAAATAGGATATAAAACAGGCGTAGATTGGTGAAAACGAGTATAAATAAGTTATTCTAACCGAAATATGGTATAGAATGAGCATACAATAATGAAAACGAGTACAGATGGGTGATTCAAACCAAGATATGGTTTAGAATGAGCATACGTTATGAAAACGCTTATAGATGGGCGATTCGAAAGAAAATATGGTTTCGAATAAGCGTGCAATGATGAAAACGATTATAGATGGGTGGTTCTAACTGAACTAAGGTATGAAATGCTTATAGACTGGTGAATACGAGTATAAATGGATGATTCTAGCCGAAATATGGTTTAGAATGAGCGTATAATGATGTAAACGAGTGCAGATGGGTAATTCTAACAGAAATACGGTCGGTATACACGGTCGTAGACTTGTGAAAACACGTATAAATGAGCTATTCTAAACGTGATATGGTATAGAATGAGCACAAAATAAAGAAAACGAGTATAGATGGGTGATTCTAACCGAAATATGGTTTAGAGTGAGCGTGCAATGCTGAAAATGAGTATAGATGGATGATTCGAACCGAAATATGGTTTAGAGTGAGCGTGCAATGATGAAAACGAGTATAGATGGATGATTCGAACCGAAATATGGCTTAGTATGGTGAAAACCAGTATCGATGGGAGATTCTAATCGAAATATGATTTAGAATAAGTGTAGATTGGTGAAACTGAGTATATATGTGTAACTGTAACTAAAATACGGTATAAAAGTGGGATAGATTAGTGAAAGCAAGTATATAAATGCGATTCTAATCGAAATAAGATATGAAATACTCGTAGACTAGAGAAATCGAGTATAAATGAATGATTCTAACGAAATATGGTTTAGAATGACCGAACAATGATGAAAACGAGTATAGATTGGTGACTCTAACCGAAATATGGCTTAGAATAAGCGTACAATGATGAAAACGAGTATAGATGGGTGATTCTAACTAAAATAGGGTATAAACGGTCGTAGACTTGTGAAAATGAGTATAAATGAGATATTCTAACCGATATATGGTGTAGAATGAGCACACAATGATGAACACAAGTATAGATGGGTGTTTCTAACCGAAATATGGCTTAGAATGAGCGTACAATGACGAAAACGAGTAAAGATGGGCGATTCAAACCGAAATATGACCTAGAATGGTGAAAACAAGTATAGATGGACGATTCTAATCGAAATACCGATATAGAATGGACGTAGACTGGTGTAACCGACTACATATGCGTAACTCTAACCGAAGTCCGGTATCAAAGTGGCCTTGATTAGTAAAAACGAGTATATAAATGCGATTCCAACCAAAATAAGAAAATCAAACACTCGTAGACTGGAGAAAACGAGCATAGATGAATGATTCTAAGCGAAATGTAATTTAGAATGAGCGTACAATGATGAAAACCTGTATCGATGGGCGATTCTAATTGAAATATGGTACAAAACGGTTTGTAGACTGGTGAAAACGAGTTTAAATGAGTTATTCTAACCGAAACATGGTGAAGAATGAGCATGCAATGATGAAAACGAGTATAGATGAGTGATTCTAACCTAAATATAGTATATAACAGGCGTAGAATCGTGAAAATGGGTATAAATAGGTGATTCTAGTCGAAATGTGATTTAAAATGGGCATAGATTGGTGAAACCAATTACATATGAATGATTCTAAGGGAAAAAAAAGTGTAGAAGTTGCCTAGATTTGTGGGAACGGGCATATAAATGTGATTCTAACAGAAATAAGGCATCAAATGCTCGTAGACTAGTGAAAACGAGTATAAATGAGTGATTCTAACTAAAATATGGCAAGAAACGGGCTTAGAATGGGGAGAACTAGTATATATGGGCAATTCTAACCGAAATAGATTATAAAACAGGCATAGATTGGTGAAAACGAGTATAAATAAGTTATTCTAACCGAAATATGGTATAGAATGAGCATACAATGGTGAAAACGAGTACAGATGGGTGATTCAAACCAAGATATGGTTTAGAATGAGCATACAGTTATGAAAACGCGTATAGATGGGCGATTCGAAAGAAAATATGGTTTCGAATAAGCGTGCAATGATGAAAACGATTATAGATGGGTGGTTCTAACCGAACTAAGGTATGAAATGCTTATAGACTGGTGAATACGAGTATAAATGGATGATTCTAGCCGAAATATGGTTTAGAATGAGCGTATAATGATGTAAACGAGTGCAGATGGGTGATTCTAACAGAAATACGGTCGGTATACACGGTCGTAGACTTGTGAAAACACGTATAAATGAGCTATTCTAAACGTGATATGGTATAGAATGAGCACAAAATAAAGAAAACGAGTATAGATGGGTGATTCTAACCGAAATATGGTTTAGAGTGAGCGTGCAATGCTGAAAATGAGTATAGATGGATGATTCGAACCGAAATATGGTTTAGAGTGAGCGTGCAATGATGAAAACGAGTATAGATGGATGATTCGAACCGAAATATGGCTTAGTATGGTGAAAACCAGTATCGATGGGAGATTCTAATCGAAATATGATTTAGAATAAGTGTAGATTGGTGAAACTGAGTATAGATGTGTAACTGTAACTGAAATACGGTATAAAAGTGGGATAGATTAGTGAAAGCGAGTATATAAATGCGATTCTAATCGAAATAAGATATCAAATACTCGTAGACTAGAGAAATCGAGTATAAATGAATGATTCTAACGAAATATGGTTTAGAATGAGCGAACAATAATAAAAACGAGTATAGATTGGTGACTCTAACTGAAATATGGCTTAGAATGAGCGTACAATGATGAAAACGAGTATAGATGGGTGATTCTAACTAAAATATGGTATAAACGGTCGTAGACTTGTGAAAACGAGTATAAATGAGATATTATAACCGATATATGGTGTAGAATGAGCACACAATGATGAACACAAGTATAGATGGGTGTTTCTAACCGAAATATGGCTTAGAATGAGCGTACAATGACGAAAACGAGTAAAGATGGGCGATTCAAACCGAAATATGACCTAGAATGGTGAAAACAAGTATAGATGAACGATTCTAATCGAAATACCGATATAGAATGGACGTAGACTGGTGTAACCGACTACATATGCGTAACTCTAACCGAAGTCCGGTATCAAAGTGGCCTTGATTAGTAAAAACGAGTATATAAATGCGATTCCAACCAAAATAAGAAAATCAAACACTCGTAGACTGGAGAAAACAAGCATAGATGAATGATTCTAAGCGAAATATAATTTAGAATGAGCGTACAATGATGAAAACCAGTATCGATGGACGATTCTAATTGAAATATGGTATAAAACGGTTTGTAGACTGGTGAAAACGAGTTTAAATGAGTTATTCTAACCGAAACATGGTGAAGAATGAGCATGCAATGATGAAAATGAGTATAGATGGGTGATTCTAACCTAAATATGGTATATAACAGGCATAGAATCGTGAAAATGGGTATAAATAGGTGATTCTAATAGAAATGTGGTTTTAAATGGGCATAGATTGGTGAAACCAATTACATATGAATGATTCTAAGGGGGAAAAAAAGGTGTAGAAGTTGCCTAGATTCGTAGGAACGGGCATATAAATGTGATTCTAACAGAAATAAGGCATCAAATGCTCATAGACTAGTGAAAACAAGTATAAATGAGTGATTCTAACTAAAATATGGCAAGAAACGGGCTTAGAATGGAGAGAACTAGTATATATGGGCAATTCTAACCGAAATAGGGTATAAAACAGGCGTAGATTGGTGAAAACGAGTATAAATAAGTTATTCTAACTGAAATATGGTATAGAATGAGCATACAATAATGAAAACGAGTACAGATGGGTGATTCAAACCAAGATATGGTTTAGAATGAGTATACAGTTATGAAAACGCGTATAGATGGGCGATTCGAAAGAAAATATGGTTTCGAATGAGCGTGCAATGATGAAAACGATTATAGATGGGTAGTTCTAACCGAACTAAGTTATCAAATGCTTATAGACTGGTGAATAAGGGTATAAATGGATGATTCTAGCCGAAATATGGTTTAGAATGAGCGTACAATGATGAAAACTAGTGTAGATGGGTGATTATAACCGAAATACGGTCGGTATACACGGTCGTAGACTTGTGAAAACACGTATAAATGAGCTATTCTAAACATGATATGGTATAGAATGAGCACAAAATGAAGAAAACGAGTATAGATGGGTGATTCTAACCAAAATATGGTTTAGAGTGAGCGTGCAATGATGAAAACGAGTATAAATGGATGATTCGAACCGAAATATGGTTTAGAGTGAGCGTGCAATGATGAAAACGAGTATAGATGGATGATTCGAACCAAAATATGGCTTAGTATGGTGAAAACCAGTATCGATGGGAGATGCTAATCGAAATATGATTTAGAATAAGTGTAGATTGGTGAAACTGAGTATAGATGTGTAACTATAACTGAAATACGGTATAAAAGTGGGATAGATTAGTGAAAGCGAGTATATAAATGCGATTCTAATCGAAATAAGATATCAAATACTCATAGACTAGAGAAATCGAGTATAAATGAATGATTCTAACAAAATATGGTTTAGAATGAGCGAACAATGATGAAAACGAGTGTAGATTGGTGACTCTAACCGAAATATGGCTTAGAATGAGCGTACAATGATGAAAACGAGTATACATAGGTGATTCTAACTAAAATAGGGTATAAACGGTCGTAGACTTGTGAAAACGAGTATAAATGAGATATTATAACCGATATATGGTGTAGAATGAGCACACAATGATGAACATAAGTATAGATGGGTGTTTCTAACCGAAAAATGGCTTAGAATGAGCGTACAATGACGAAAACGAGTAAAGATGGGCGATTCAAACCGAAATATGACCTAGAATGGTCAAAACAAGTATAGATGGGCGATTCTAATCGAAATACCGATATAGAATGGACGTAGACTGGTGTAACCGACTACATATGCGTAACTCTAACCGAAGTCCGGTATCAAAGTGGCCTTGATTAGTAAAAACGAGTATATAAATGCGATTCCAACCAAAATAAGAAAATCAAACACTCGTAGACTGGAGAAAACGAGCATAGTTGAATGATTCTAAGCGAAATATAATTTAGAATGAGCGTACAATGATGAAAACCAGTATCGATGGACGATTCTAATTGAAATATGGTATAAAACGGTTTGTAGACTGGTGAAAACGAGTTTAAATGAGTTATTCTAACCGAAACATGGTGAAGAATGAGCATGCAATGATGAAAACGAGTATAGATGGGTGATTCTAACCTAAATATGGTATATAACAGGCGTAGAATCGTGAAAATGGGTATAAATAGGTGATTCTAATCGAAATGTGGTTTAAAATGGGCATAGATTGGTGAAACCAATTACATATGAATGATTCTAAGGGGGAAAAAGGTGTAGAAGTTGCCTAGATTCGTGGGAACAGGCATATAAATGTGATACTAACAGAAATAAGACATCAAATGCTCGTAGACTAGTGAAAATGAGTATAAATGAGTGATTCTAACTAAAATATGGCAAGAAACGGGCTTAGAATGGGGAGAACTAGTATATATGGGCAATTCTAACCGAAATAGGGTATAAAACAGGCGTAGATTGGTGAAAACGAGTATAAATAAGTTATTCTAACCGAAATATGGTATAGAATGAGCATACAATGATGAAAACGAGTACATATGGGTGATTCAAACCAAGATATGGTTTAAAATGAGCATACAGTTATGAAAACGCGGATAGATGGGCGATTTGAAAGAAAATATGGTTTCGAATGAGCGTGCAATGATGAAAACGATTATAGATGGGTGGTTCTAACCGAACTAAGTTATCAAATGCTTATAGACTGGTGAATAGGAGTATAAATGGATGATTCTAGCCGAAATATGGTTTAGAATGAGCGTACAATGATGAAAACGAGTGCAGATGGGTGATTCTAACCGAAATACGGTCGGTATATACGGTCGTAGACTTGTGAAAACACGTATAAATGAGCTATTCTAAACGTGATATGGTATAGAATGAGCACAAAATGAAGAAAACGAGTATAGATGGGTGATTCTAACCGAAATATGGTTTAGAGTGAGCGTGCAATGATGAAAACGAGTATAGATGGATGATTCGAACCGAAATATGGTTTAGAGTGAGCGTGCAATGATGAAAACGAGTATAGATGGATGATTCGAACCAAAATATGGCTTAGTATGGTGAAAACCAGTATCGATGGGAGATTTTAATCGAAATATGATTTAGAATAAGTGTAGATTGGTGAAACTGAGTATAGATGTGTAACTGTAACTGAAATACGGTATAAAAGTGGGATAGATTAGTGAAACCGAGTATATAAATGCGATTCTAATCGAAATAAGATATCAAATACTCGTAGACCAGAGAAATCGAGTATAAATGAATGATTCTAACGAAATATGGTTTAGAATGAGCGAACAATGATAAAAACGAGTATAGATGGTGACTCTAACCGAAATATGGCTTAGAATGAGCGTACAATGATGAAAACGAGTATAGATGGGTGATTCTAACTAAAATATGGTATAAACGGTCGTAGACTTGTGAAAACGAGTATAAATGAGATATTCTAACCGATGTATGGTGTAGAATGAGCACACACAATGATGAACACAAGTATAGATGGGTGTTTCTAACCGAAATATGGCTTAGAATGAGCGTACAATGACGAAAACGAGTAAAGATGGGCGATTCAAACCGAAATATGACCTAGAATGGTGAAAACAAGTATAGATGGGCGATTCTAATCGAAATACCGATATAGAATGGACGTAGACTGGTGTAACCGACTACATATGCGTAAATCTAACTGAAGTCCGGTATCAAAGTGGCCTTGATTAGTAAAAACGAGTATATAAATGCGATTCCAACCAAAATAAGAAAATCAAACACTCGTAGACTGGAGAAAACGAGCATAGATGAATGATTCTAAGCGAAATATAATTTAGAATGAGCGTACAATGATGAAAACCAGTATCGATGGGCGATTCTAATTGAAATATGGTATAAAACGGTTTGTAGACTGGTGAAAACGAGTTTAAATGAGTTATTCTAACCGAAACATGGTGAAGAATGAGCATGCAATGATGAAAACGAGTATAGATGGGTGATTCTAACCTAAATATGGTATATAACAGGCGTAGAATCGTGAAAATGGATATAAATAGGTTATTCTAATCGAAATGTGGTTTAAAATGGGCATAGATTGGTGAAACCAATTACATATGAATGATTCTAAGGGGGGGAAAAGGTGTAGAAGTTGCCTAAATTCGTGGGAACGGGCATATAAATGTGATTCTAACAGAAATAAGGCATCAAATGCTCGTAGACTAGTGAAAACGAGTATAAATGAGTGATTCTAACTAAAATATGGCAAGAAACGGGCTTAGAATGGGGGAGAACTAGTATATATGGGCAATTCTAACCGAAATAGGGTATAAAACAGGCATAGATTGGTGAAAACGAGTATAAATAAGTTATTCTAACCGAAATATGGTATAGAATGAGCATACAATGATGAAAACGAGTACATATGGGTGATTCAAACCAAGATATGGTTTAAAATGAGCATACAGTTATGAAAACGCGTATAGATGGGCGATTTGAAAGAAAATATGGTTTCGAATGAGCGTGCAATGATGAAAACGATTATAGATGGGTGGTTCTAACCGAACTAAGGTATCAAATGCTTATAGACTGGTGAATAAGAGTATAAATGGATGATTCTAGCCGAAATATGGTTTAGAATGAGCGTACAATGATGAAAACGAGTGCAGATGGGTGATTCTAACCAAAATACGGTCGGTATACACGGTCGTAGACTTGTGAAAACACGTATAAATGAGCTATTCTAAATGTGATATGGTATAGAATGAGCACAAAATGAAGAAAACGAGTATAGATGGGTGATTCTAACCGAAATATGGTTTAGAATGAGCGTGCAATGATGAAAACGAGTATAGATGGATGATTCGAACCGAAATATGGTTTAGAGTGAGCGTGCAATGATGAAAACGAGTATAGATGGATGATTCGAACCGAAATATGGCTTAGTATGGTGAAAACCAGTATCGATGGAAGATTTTAATCGAAATATGATTTAGAATAAGTGTAGATTGGTGAAACTGAGTATAGATGTGTAACTGTAACTGAAATACGGTATAAAAGTTGGATAGATTAGTGAAAGCGAGTATATAAATGCGATTCTAATCGAAATAAGATATCAAATACTCGTAGACTAGAGAAATCGAGTATAAATGAATGATTCTAACGAAATATGGTTTAGAATGAGCGAACAATGATGAAAACGAGTATAGATTGGTGACTCTAACTGAAATATGGCTTAGAATGAGCGTACAATGATGAAAATGAGTATAGATGGGTGATTCTAACTAAAATATGGTATAAAAGGTCGTAGACTTGTAAAAACGAGTATAAATGAGATATTATAACCGATATATGGTGTAGAATGAGCACACAATGATGAACACAAGTATAGATGGGTGTTTCTAACCGAAATATGGCTTAGAATGAGCTTACAATGACGAAAACGAGTAAAGATGGGCGATTCAAACCGAAATATGACCTAGAATGGTGAAAACAAGTATAGATGGGTGATTCTAATCGAAATACCGATATAGAATGGACGTAGACTGGTGTAACCAACTACATATGCGTAACTCTAACCGAAGTCCGGTATCAAAGTAGCCTTGATTAGTAAAAACGAGTATATAAATGCGATTCCAACCAAAATAAGAAAATCAAACACTCGTAGACTGGAGAAAACGAGCATAGATGAATGATTCTAAGTGAAATATAATTTAGAATGAGCGTACAATGATGAAAACAAGTATCGATGGGCGATTCTAATTGAAATATGGTATAAAACGGTTTGTAGACTGGTGAAAACGAGTTTAAATGAGTTATTCTAACCGAAACATGGTGAAGAATGAGCATGCAATGATGAAAACGAGTATAGATGGGTGATTCTAACCTAAATATGGTATATAACAGGCGTAGAATCGTGAAAATGGGTATAAATAGGTGATTCTAATCGAAATGTGGTTTAAAATGGGCATAGATTGGTGAAACCAATTACATATGAATGATTCTAAGGGGGAAAAAAGGTGTAGAAGTTGCCTAGATTCGTGGGAACGGGCATATAAATGTGATTCTAACAGAAATAAGGCATCAAATGCTCATAGACTAGTAAAAATGAGTATAAATGAGTGATTCTAACTAAAATATGTCAAGAAACGGGCTTAGAATGGGGAGAACTAGTATATTTGGGCAATTCTAACCGAAATAGGGTATAAAACAGGCGTAGATTGGTGAAAACGAGTATAAATGAGTTATTCTAACCGAAATATGGTATAGAATGAGCGTACAATGATGAAAACGAGTACAGATGGGTGATTCAAACCAAGATATGGTTTAGAATGAGCATACAGTTATGAAAACGCGTATAGATTGGCGATTCGAAAGAAAATATGGTTTCGAATGAGCGTGCAATGATGAAAACGATTATAGATGCGTGGTTCTAACCGAACTAAGGTGTCAAATGCTTGTAGACTGGTGAATACGAGTATAAATGGATGATTCTAGCCGAAATATGGTTTAGAATGAGCGTACAATGATGAAAATGAGTGCAGATGGGTGATTCTAACCGAAATACGGTCGGTATACACGGTCGTAGACTTGTGAAAACACGTATAAATGAGCTATTCTAAACGTGATATGGTATAGAATGAGCACAAAATGAAGAAAACGAGTATAGATGGGTGATTCTAACCGAAATATGGTTTAGAGTGAGCGTGCAATGATGAAAATGAGTATAGATGGATGATTCGAACCGAAATATGGTTTAGAGTGAGCGTGCAATGATGAAAACGAGTATAGATGGATGATTCGAACCGAAATATGGCTTAGTATGGTGAAAACCAGTATCGATGGGAGATTCTAATCGAAATATGATTTAGAATAAGTGTAGATTGGTGAAACTGAGTATAGATGTGTAACTGTAACTGAAATACGGTATAAAAGTGGGATAGATTAGTGAAAACGAGTATATAAATGCGATTCTAAAGATGGGCAATTCAAACCGATATATGGTGTAGAATGAGCACACAATGATGAACACAAGTATAGATGGGTGTTTCTAACCGAAATATGGCTTAGAATGAGCGTACAATAACGAAAACGAGTAAAAATGGGCGATTCAAACCGAAATATGACCTAGAATGGTGAAAGCAAGTATAGATGGGCGATTCTAATCGAAATACCGATATAGAATGGACGTAGACTGGTGTAACCGACTACATATGCGTAACTCTAACCGAAGTCCGATATCAAAGTGGCCTTGATTAGTAAAAACGAGTATATAAATGCGATTCCAACCAAAATAAGAAAATCAAACACTCGTAGACTGGAGAAAACGAGCATAGATGAATGATTCTAAGCGAAATATA
The DNA here is from genome assembly GCA_036927795.1 of Iris macrosiphon. Classification (NCBI taxonomy): domain Eukaryota; kingdom Viridiplantae; phylum Streptophyta; class Magnoliopsida; order Asparagales; family Iridaceae; genus Iris; species Iris macrosiphon. Next base: position 45,036 of record JAYESA010001101.1, on the reverse strand, counting down.
ATTTAGAATGAGTGTACAATGATGAAAACCAGTATCGATGGACGATTCTAATTGAAATATGGTATAAAACGGTTTGTAGACTGGTGAAAACGAGTTTAAATGAGTTATTCTAACCGAAACATGGTGAAGAATGAGCATGCAATGATGAAAACGATTATAGATGGGTGATTCTAACCTAAATATGGTATATAACAGGCATAGAATCGTGAAAATGGGTATAAATAGGTGATTCTAATCGAAATGTGGTTTAAAATGGGCATAGATTGGTGAAACCAATTACATATGAATGATTCTAAGGGGGAAAAAAGGTGTAGAAGTTGCCTAGATTCGTGGGAACGGTCATATAAATATGATTCTAACAGAAATAAGGCATCAAATGCTCGTAGACTAGTGAAAACGAGTATAAATGAGTGATTCTAACTAAAATATGGCAAGAAATGAGCTTAGAATGGGGAGAACTAGTATATATGGGCAATTCTAACCGAAATAGGGTATAAAACAGGCGTAGATTGGTGAAAACGAGTATAAATAAGTTATTCTAACCGAAATATGGTATAGAATGAGCATACAATGATGAAAACGAGTACATATGGGTGATTCAAACCAAGATATGGTTTAGAATGAGCATACAGTTATGAAAACGCGTATAGATGGGCAATTCGAAAGAAAATATGGTTTCGAATGAGCGTGCAATGATGAAAACGATTATAGATGGGTGGTTCTAACCGAACTAAGGTATCAAATGCTTATAGACTGGTGAATACGAGTATAAATGGATGATTCTAGCCGAAATATGGTTTAGAATGAGCGTACAATGATGAAAACGAGTGCAGATGGGTGATTCTAACCGAAATACGGTCGGTATACACGGTCGTAGACTTGTGAAAACACGTATAAATGAGCTATTCTAAACGTGATATGGTATAGAATGAGCACAAAATGAAGAAAACGAGTATAGATGGGTGATTCTAACCGAAATATGGTTTAGAGTGAGCGTGCAATGATGAAAACGAGTATAGATGGATGATTCGAACCGAAATATGGTTTAGAGTGAGCGTGCAATGATGAAAACGAGTATAGATGGATGATTCGAACCGAAATATGGCTTAGTATGGTGAAAACCAGTATCGATGGGAGATTCTAATCGAAATATAATTTAGAATAAGTGTAGATTGGTGAAACTGAGTATAGATGTGTAACTGTAACTGAAATACGGTATAAAAGTGGGATAGATTAGTGAAAGCGAGTATATAAATGCGATTAAAATCGAAATAAGATATCAAATACTCGTAGACCAGAGAAATCGAGTATAAATGAATGATTCTAACGAAATATGGTTTATAATGAGCGAACAATGATGAAAACGAGTATAGATTGGTGACTCTAACCAAAATATGGCTTAGAATGAGCGTACAATGATGAAAACGAGTATAGATGGGTGAATCTAACTAAAATATGGTATAAACAGTCGTAGACTTGTGAAAACGAGTATAAATGAGATATTCTAACCGATATATGGTGTAGAATGAGCACACACAATGATGAACACAAGTATAGATGGGTGTTTCTAACCGAAATATACTTAGAATGAGCGTACAATGACGAAAATGAGTAAAGATGGGCGATTCAAATCGAAATATGACCTAGAATGGTGAAAACAAGTATAGATGGGCGATTCTAATAGAAATACCGATATAGAATGGACGTAGACTCGTGTAACTGACTACATATGCGTAACTCTAACCGAAGTCCGGTATCAAAGTGGCCTTGATTAGTAAAAACGAGTATATAAATGCGATTCCAACCAAAATAAGAAAATCAAACACTCGTAGACTGGAGAAAACGAGTATAGTTGAATGATTCTAAGCGAAATATAATTTAGAATGAGCGTACAATGATGAAAACCAGTATCGATGGGCGATTCTAATTAAAATATGGTATAAAACGGTTTGTAGACTGGTGAAAACGAGTTTAAATGAGTTATTCTAACCGAAACATGGTGAAGAATGAGCATGCAATGATGAAAACGAGTATAGATGGGTGATTCTTGTAGCGTCCCGTTCTTCCGGTGCGGAGAGCGCGGCTAAGAAACACAAGACGGTATCGTTCGATCGGGATAGATTGAATTAAGAACTCGTCCTCGTTATGGATTTGTTTCTTCGGAATCGATTCCCATATTCAGTGGACTGCGCCCCAAGGATCGGCTTAGCGGCAGAGTCAGGAGGGACCTCTCCGCTGCTATCTTTTATTGCCTCGGTTTTCGATGTCGCTTGTTGCTTTCGTGCTTTGAGTTAGTTTTGGGATTTGCTTGTTTTCTTTGAACGGTTTCGATGGTTTTCATTATTTTCGTTCATTGACTTGCACTTCTATTCCGAGATTGGAAAGAGAGGAAGAAGTATTAATCGAGCTGTTCATGTGCAGGTGAACGAGCAGTAGGTGGCTTGCGAGCGGAGTCGTGAAGCGCCTCTTTCCTTCTTCTTTCCAAAATCTAAGTGAGTGGCTACCAACCCGATTAGCTAGCCCTGCTTCCAAGCTTCACTCCTTCGCCCCGATCAAACGATACCAAATAATAATAAAAGAAACCAAGATAAAAGAGAATAGACTTGGTTATTACTGCTTGTCAATCAAACTCGTGAACGGTTACTTACTTGCATGCTTGTTCGTTCGGAATGTTCATCATATGCATAAATTGTAGTTAGAATATAACTTCTTCTATAAATTGTGCTATTTATGAATCATATCGTGTATGCGCATAACTGTTCTTAGAGGCTATGCAAATGAAACATGCATTACTCGTGTTGCCTCAACTGCGTGAAATGATAACTTAACTAAACATCGTGTGTTCGATCACGGACAACTTGTGCACAAGGATATAAGTTCTGCGGACGGTCGCTGGGGCACTGGCACCGATTCGATCCGGGCAGACTTCGTGTTTATAGTCAATCGTGTGCGGACGGGATAACTTGCAACGCATCGTGTTTTCTGAGCTCCTCGTGTTTACTCGTTGCATGCTATCCTTGTCCTTGACTAGTCCATTATGGCATCAAGCCAGTGATCCTCGTGTGTATATGCTTGCAACGCCTCAAGTGATTCTACGGAATTGGGTCGTGACATAGTGGTATCAGAGCAAGGTTTCAAGTTCCTTAGACTTCGTGCTGGAAAAGTTCCTTTAACGATCAATTCCTGTGCGAACTCTTGAACTCGCTAGGCCAAAATGAGATACGTTCATGCAATAAGTCCATAAAACATTATGATCCTAATGTAATTTACCTTTTTTTGAAGGAATGGATCCAGCGCAATCTGCAGCGCAACCACCGAACGAAACACAAGAAAGCAGTTCGGGCAATTCGGGAAGCTCTCGAAGCCAACGAGGCATGTCTCAAGTCGACCCGCTTGAGCGGGTAATGCAAATGTTAGAATCGCAACGACAACGAGACGATGCTCGCCAAGCCAAGCTCGAGAGTAATCTAGAGACCCGATTCTCAGTCCAACAAAAGCAGGTAGATGCCCTGCAACAGATCGTTCAGACTTTGGCTGCCAACCATTCCGCCGCAACAGCAACGACTCCGGTGGGACCCGTGCTTGAAGTAGAGACGCCGCAAATTCCAAGGCCGAGGGACGTGACTGCCTTCAACTTGGGACACTTCAAGAAAGTCTGCAACACCCCATTCAACGGGACTGAGGACCCAGTGGTAGCTCTAGATTGGCTAGCAGAACTAGAAGATCACTTCACTCTGCTAGAGGTCCCCGAAGAGAAGCGCGTCTCCTGCGCGCAACTACAGCTCCGCCTCAACGCACACGATTGGTGGGACGTGCATCGACGATCTCTTCAATTTGATCACGGAGAGGAGGCGATCTCGTGGACGACCTTTCGTGCCGCGTTCGAAGAGGAGTTTATACCGCCTCCAGTACAACGTCAAATGGAAAATGATTTCGTGCAACTGAGGCAGGGCAGTATGACGGTGAAGCAGTACTCCGCCGAATTCAACCGACTCTCAAAATTCGCTAAGGCCTATTTACCTGATGCAGCGAGCCGAGCCAGAAGGTTTGAAGGTGGACTACGCCCTGCCATCCATTCGCACGTGGTCAATAATCAGTATGGGACAATGCGTGAAGTCATGAATCACGCCTTATCGCTAGAACCACAGTATCCTCACGTTTCCACCGGCGCTGTGCATACCTACAATCACAAACGCCAAGGCAACGATGGAGGAAACACTGCTGCAAAGCGCCGAAACAACGGTGGTCAGCATAGGGCAAATCCCAACCAAGTATGTCAATACTGCAACAAACGTGGGCACTCCTTCAATCAGTGTCGTAAGAGACTTGGGTTATGTCTCGCTTGTGGCAATCTAGGCCATGCCATTAATTCCTGCCCGAACCTTCCTGTTCATCGCCCGCAACGTAATAACCCCTAACGGTAAGCATTATTCCTAAGTTTCGGGACGAAACTTCCAATTGGTTGGGTAGGATGTAGCGCCCCGTTCTTCCGGTGCGGAGAGCGCGGCTAAGAAACACAAGACGGTATCGTTCGATCGGGATAGATTGAATTAAGAACTCGTCCTCGTTATGGATTTGTTTCTTCGGAATCGATTCCCATATTCAGTGGACTGCGCCCCAAGGATCGGCTTAGCGGCAGAGTCAGGAGGGACCTCTCCGCTGCTATCTTTTATTGCCTCGATTTTCGATGTCGCTTGTTGCTTTCGTGCTTTGAGTTGGTTTTGGGATTTGCTTGTTTTCTTTGAACGGTTTCGATGGTTTTCATTATTTTCGTTCATTGACTTGCACTTCTATTCCGAGATTGGAAAGAGAGGAAGAAGTATTAATCGAGTTGTTCGTGTGCAGGTGAACGAGCAGTAGGTGGCTTGCGAGCGGAGTCGTGAAGCGCCTCTTTCCTTCTTCTTTCCAAAATCTAAGTGAGTGGCTACCAACCTGATTAGCTAGCCCTGCTTCCAAGCTTCACTCCTTCGCCCCGATCAAACGATACCAAATAATAATAAAAGAAACCAAGATAAAAGAGAATAGACTTGGTTATTACTGCTTGTCAATCAAACTCGTGAACGGTTACTTACTTGCATGCTTGTTCGTTCGGAATGTTCATCATATGCATAAATTGTAGTTAGAATATAACTTCTTCTATAAATTGTGCTATTTATGAATCATATCGTGTATGCGCATAACTGTTCTTAGAGGCTATGCAAATGAAACATGCATTACTCGTGTTGCCTCAACTGCGTGAAATGATAACTTAACTAAACATCGTGTGTTCGATCACGGACAACTTGTGCACAAGGATATAAGTTCTGCGGACGGTCGCTGGGGCACTGGCACCGATCCGATCCGGGCAGACTTCGTGTTTATAGTCAATCGTGTGCGGACGGGATAACTTGCAACGCATCGTGTTTTCTGAGCTCCTCGTGTTTACTCGTTGCATGCTATCCTTGTCCTTGACTAGTCCATTATGGCATCAAGCCAGTGATCCTCGTGTGTATATGCTTGCAACGCCTCAAGTGATTCTACGGAATTGGGTCGTGACAATTCTAACCTAAATATGGTATATAACAGGCGTAGAATCGTAAAAATGGGTATAAATAGGTGATTCTAATCGAAATATGGTTTAAAATGGGCATAGATTGGTGAAACCAATTACATATGAATGATTCTAAGGGGGAAAAAGGTGTAGAAGTTGCCTAGATTCATGGAAACGGGCATATAAATGTGATTCTAACAAAAATAAGGCATCAAATGCTCGTAGACTAGTGAAAACGAGTATAAATGAGTGATTCTAACTAAAATATGGCAAGAAACGGGCTTAGAATAGGGAGAACTAGTATATATGGGCAATTCTAACCGAAATAAGGTATAAAACAGGCGTAGATTGGTGAAAACGAGTATAAATAAGTTATTCTAACCAAAATATGATATAGAATGAGCAAACAAATGATGAAAACGAGTACAGATGGGTGATTCAAACCAAGATATGGTTTAGAATGAGCATACAGTTATGAAAACGCGTATAGATGGGCGATTCGAAAGAAAATATGGTTTCGAATGAGCGTGCAATGATGAAAACGATTATAGATGGGTGGTTCTAACCGAACTAAGGTATCAAATGCTTATAGATTGGTGAATACGAGTATAAATGGATAATTCTAGCCGAAATATGGTTTAGAATGAGCGTACAATGATGAAAACGAGTGCAGATGGGTGATTCTAACCGAAATACGGTCGGTATACACGGTCGTAGACTTGTGAAAACACGTATAAATGAGCTATTCTAAACGTGATATGGTATAGAATGAGCACAAAATGAAGAAAACGAGTATAGATGGGTGATTCTAACCGAAATATGGTTTAGAGTGAGCGTGCAATGATGAAAACAAGTATAGATGGATGATTCGAACCGAAATATGGTTTAGAGTGAGCGTGCAATGATGAAAACGAATATAGATGGTGATTCGAACCGAAATATGGCTTTGTATGGTGAAAACCAGTATCGATGGGAGATTCTAATCGAAATATGATTTAGAATAAGTGTAGATTGGTGAAACTGAGTATAGATGTGTAACTGTAACTGAAATACAGTATAAAAGTGGGATAGATTAGTGAAAGCGAGTATATAAATGCGATTCTAATCGAAATAAGATATCAAATACTCGTAGACCAGAGAAATCGAGTAGAAATGAATGATTCTAACGAAATATGGTTTAGAATGAGCGAACAATGTGAAAACGAGTATAGATTGGTGACTCTAACCAAAATATGGCTTAGAATGAGCGTACAATGATGAAAACGAGTATAGATGGGTGATTCTAACTAAAATATGGTATAAACAGTCATAGACTTGTGAAAACGAGTATAAATGAGATATTCTAACCGATATATGGTGTAGATTGAGCACACACAATGATGAACACAAGTATAGATGGGTGTTTCTAACCGAAATATGGCTTAGAATGAGCGTACAATGACGAAAACGAGTAAAGATGGGCGATTCAAACCGAAATATGACCTAGAATGGTGAAAACAAGTATAGATGGGCGATTCTAATCGAAATACCGATATAGAATGGACGTAGACTGGTGTAACCGACTACATATGCGTAACTCTAACCGAAGTCCGGTATCAAAGTGCCTTGATTAGTAAAAACGAGTATATAAATGCGATTCCAACCAAAATAAGAAAATCAAACACTCGTAGACTGGAGAAAACGAGCATAGATGAATGATTCTAAGTGAAATATAATTTAGAATGAGCGCACAATGATGAAAACAAGTATCGATGGGCGATTCTAATTGAAATATGGTATAAAACGGTTTGTAGACTGGTGAAAACGAGTTTAAATGAGTTATTCTAACCGAAACATGGTGAAGAATGAGCATGCAATGATGAAAACGAGTATAGATGGGTGATTCTAACCTAAATATGGTATATAACAGGCGTAGAATCGTGAAAATGGGTATAAATAGGTGATTCTAATCGAAATGTGGTTTAAAATGGGCATAGATTGGTGAAACCAATTACATATGAATGATTCTAAGGGGAAAAAAGGTGTAGAAGTTGCCTAGATTCGTGGGAACGGGCATATAAATGTGATTCTAACAGAAATAAGGCATCAAATGCTCATAGACTAGTAAAAATGAGTATAAATGAGTGATTCTAACTAAAATATGGCAAGAAACGGGCTTAGAATGGGGAGAACTAGTATATTTGGGCAATTCTAACCGAAATAGGGTATAAAACAGGCGTAGATTGGTGAAAACGAGTATAAATGAGTTATTCTAACCGAAATATGGTATAGAATGAGCGTACAATGATGAAAACGAGTACAGATGGGTGATTCAAACCAAGATATGGTTTAGAATGAGCATACAGTTATGAAAATGCGTATAGATTGGCGATTCGAAAGAAAATATGGTTTCGAATGAACGTGCAATGATGAAAACGATTATAGATGCGTGGTTCTAACCGAACTAAGGTGTCAAATGCTTGTAGACTGGTGAATACGAGTATAAATGGATGATTCTAGCCGAAATATGGTTTAGAATGAGCGTACAATGATGAAAATGAGTGCAGATGGGTGATTCTAACCGAAATACGGTCGGTATACACGGTCGTAGACTTGTGAAAACACGTATAAATGAGCTATTCTAAACGTGATATGGTATAGAATGAGCACAAAATGAAGAAAACGAGTATAGATGGGTGATTCTAACCGAAATATGGTTTAGAGTGAGCGTGCAATGATGAAAACGAGTATAGATGGATGATTCGAACCGAAATATGGTTTAGAGTGAGCGTGCAATGATGAAAACGAGTATAGGATGGATGATTCGAACCGAAATATGGCATAGTATGGTGAAAACCAGTATCGATGGGAGATTCTAATCGAAATATGATTTAGAATAAGTGTAGATTGGTGAAACTGAGTATAGATGTGTAACTGTAACTGAAATACGGTATAAAAGTGGGATAGATTAGTGAAAACGAGTATATAAATACGATTCTAATCGAAATAAGATATCAAATACTTGTAGACTAGAGAGATCGAGTATAAATGAATGATTCTGACGAAATATGGTTTAGAATGAGCGAACAATGATGAAAACGAGTATAGATTGGTGACTCTAATCGAAATATGGCTTAGAATAAGCGTACAATGATGAAAACGAGTATAGATGGGTGATTCTAACTAAAATATGGTATAAACGGTCGTAGACTTGTGAAAACGAGTATAAATAAGATATTCTAACCGATATATGGTGTAGAATGAGCACACAATGATGAACACAAGTATAGATGGGTGTTTCTAACCGAAATATGGCTTAGAATGAGCGTACAATGACGAAAATGAGTAAAGATGGGCGATTCAAACCGAAATATGACCTAGAATGGTGAAAACAAGTATAGATGGGCGATTCTAATCGAAATACCGATATAGAATGGACGTAGACTGGTGTAACCGACTACATATGCGTAACTCTAACCGAAGTCCGGTATCAAAGTGGCCTTGATTAGTAAAAACGAGTATATAAATGCGATTCCAGCCAAAATAAGAAAATCAAACACTCGTAGACTGGAGAAAACGAGCATAGATGAATGATTCTAAGCGAAATATAATTTAGAATGAGCGTACAATGATGAAAACCAGTATCGATGGGCGATTCTAATTGAAATATGGTATAAAACGGTTTGTAGACTGGTGAAAACGAGTTTAAATGAGTTATTCTAACCGAAACATGGTGAAGAATGAGCATGCAATGATGAAAACGAGTATAGATGGGTGATTCTAACCTAAATATGGTATATAACAGGCGTAGAATCGTGAAAATGGGTATAAATAGGTGATTCTAATCGAAATGTGATTTAAAATGGGCATAGATTGGTGAAACCAATTACATATGAATGATTCTAAGGGGGAAAAAAGGTGTAGAAGTTGCCTAGATTCGTGGGAACGGGCATATAAATGTAATTCTAACAGAAATAAGGTATCAAATGCTCGTAGACTAGTAAAAACGAGTATAAATGAGTGATTCTAACTAAAATATGGCAAGAAACGGGCTTAGAATGGGGAGAACTAGTATATATGGGCAATTCTAACCGAAATAGGGTATAAAACAGGCGTAGATTGGTGAAAACGAGTATAAATGAGTTATTCTAACCAAAATATGGTATAGAATGAGCATACAATGATGAAAACGAGTACAGATGGGTGATTCAAACCAAGATATGGTTTAGAATGAGCATACAGTTATGAAAACGCGTATAGATGGGCGATTCGAAAGAAAATATGGTTTCGAATGAGCGTGCAATGATGAAAACGATTATAGATGCGTGGTTCTAACCGAACTAAGGTGTCAAATGCTTGTCGACTGGTGAATACGAGTATAAATGGATGATTATAGCCGAAATATGGTTTAGAATGAGCGTACAATGATGAAAACGAGTGCAGATGGGTGATTCTAACCGAAATACGGTCGGTATACACGGTCGTAGACTTGTGAAAACACGTATAAATGAGCTATTCTAAACGTGATATGGTATAGAATGAGCACAAAATGAAGAAAACGAGTATAGATGGGTGATTCTAACCGAAATATGGTTTAGAGTGAGCGTGCAATGATGAAAACGAGTATAGATGGATGATTCGAACCGAAATATGGTTTAGAGTGAGCGTGCAATGATGAAAACGAGTATAGATGGATGATTTGAACCGAAATATGGCTTAGCATGGTGAAAACCAGTATCGATGGGAGATTCTAATCGAAATATGATTTAGAATAAGTGTAGATTGGTGAAAATGAGTATAGATGTGTAACTGTAACTGAAATACGGTATAAAAGTGGGATAGATTAGTGAAAGCGAGTATATAAATGCGATTCTAATCGAAATAAGATATCAAATACTCGTAGACTAGAGAGATCGAGTATAAATGAATGATTCTGACGAAATATGGTTTAGAATGAGCGAACAATGATGAAAACGAGTATAGATTGGTGACTCTAACCGAAATATGGCTTAGAATGAGCGTACAATGATGAAAACGAGTATAGATGGGAGATTCTAACTAAAATATGGTATAAACGGTCGTAGACTTGTGAAAACGAGTATAAATGAGATATTCTAACCGATATATGGTGTAGAATGAGCACACAATGATGAACACAAGTATAGATGGGTGTTTCTAACCGAAATATGGCTTAGAATGAGCGTACAATGACGAAAATGAGTAAAGATGGGCGATTCAAACCGAAATATGACCTAGAATGGTGAAAACAAGTATAGATGGGCGATTCTAATCGAAATACCGATATAGAATTGACGTAGACTGGTGTAACCGACTACATATGCGTAACTCTAACCGAAGTCCGGTATCAAAGTGGCCTTGATTAGTAAAAACGAGTATATAAATGCGATTCCAACCAAAATAAGAAAATCAAACACTCGTAGACTGGAGAAAACGAGCATAGATGAATGATTCTAAGCGAAATATAATTTAGAATGAGCGTACAATGATAAAAACCAGTATCGATGGGCGATTCTAATTGAAATATGGTATAAAACGGTTTGTAGACTGGTGAAAACGAGTTTAAATGAGTTATTCTATACGAAACATGGTGAAGAATGAGCATGCAATGATGAAAACGAGTATAGATGGGTGATTCTAACCTAAATATGGTATATAACAGGCGTAGAATCGTGAAAATGGGTATAAATAGGTGATTCTAATCGAAATGTGGTTTAAAATGGGCATAGATTGGTGAAACCAATTACATATGAATGATTCTAAGGGAGAAAAAGGTGTAGAAGTTGCCTAGATTCGTGGGAACGGGCATATAAATGTGATTCTAACAGAAATAAGGCATCAAATGCTCGTAGACTAGTGAAAACGAGTATAAATGAGTGATTCTAACTAAAATATGGCAAGAAACGGGCTTAGAATGGGGAGAACTAGTATATATGGGCAATTCTAACCGAAATAGGGTATAAACAGGCGTAGATTGGTAAAAACGAGTATAAATGAGTTATTCTAACTGAAATATGGTATAAAATGAGCATACAATAATGAAAACGAGTACAGATGGATGATTCAAACCAAGATATGGTTTAGAATGAGCATACAGTTATGAAAACGCGTATAGATGGGCGATTCGAAAGAAAATATGGTTTCGAATGAGTGTGCAATGATGAAAACGATTATAGATGCGTGGTTCTAACCGAACCAAGGTGTCAAATGCTTGTAGACTAGTGAATACGAGTATAAATGGATGATTCTAGCCGAAATATGGTTTAGAATGAGCGTACAATGATGAAAACAAGTGCAGATGGGTGATTCTAACCGAAATATGGTCGGTATACACGGTCGTAGACTTGTGAAAACACGTATAAATGAGCTATTCTAAACGTGATATGGTATAGAATGAGCAAAAAATGAAGAAAACGAGTATAGATGGGTGATTCTAACCGAAATATGGTTTAGAGTGAGCGTGCAATTATGAAAACGAGTATAGATGGATGATTCGAACCGAAATATGGTTTAGAGTGAGCGTGCAATGATGAAAACGAGTATAGATGGATGATTTGAACCGAAATATGGCTTAGCATGGTGAAAACCAGTATCGATGGAAGATTCTAATCGAAATATGATTTAGAATAAGTGTAGATTGGTGAAACTGAGTATAGATGTGTAACTGTAACTGAAATACGGTATAAAAGTGGGATAGATTAGTGAAAGCGAGTATATAAATGCGATTCTAATCGAAATAAGATATCAAATACTCGTAGACTAGAGAGATCGAGTATAAATGAATGATTCTGACGAAATATGGTTTAGAATGAGCGAACAATGATGAAAACGAGTATAGATTGGTGACTCTAACAGAAATATTGCTTAGAATGAGCGTACAATGATGAAAACGAGTATAGATGGGTGATTCTAACTAAAATATGGTATAAACGGTCGTAGACTTGTGAAAACGAGTATAAATGAGATATTCTAACCGATATATGGTGTAGAATGAGCACACAATGATGAACACAAGTATAGATGGGTGTTTCTAACCGAAATATGGTTTAGAATGAGCGTACAATGACGAAAATGAGTAAAGATGGGCGATTCAAACCGAAATATGACCTAGAATGGTGAAAACAAGTATAGATGGGCGATTCTAATCGAAATACCGATCTAGAATTGACGTAGACTGGTGTAACCGACTACATATGCGTAACTCTAACCGAAGTCCGGTATCAAAGTGGCCTTGATTAGTAAAAACGAGTATATAAATGCGATTCCAACCAAAATTAGAAAATCAAACACTCGTAGACTGGAGAAAACGAGCATAGATGAATGATTCTAAGCGAAATATAATTTAGAATGAGCGTACAATGATGAAAACCAGTATCGATGGGCGATTCTAATTGAAATATGGTATAAAACGGTTTGTAGACTGGTGAAAACGAGTTTAAATGAGTTATTCTAACTGAAACATGGTGAAGAATGAGCATGCAATGATGAAAACGAGTACAGATGTGTGATTCTAACCTAAATATGGTATATAACAGGCGTAGAATCGTGAAAATGGGTATATATAGGTGATTCTAATCGAAATGTGGTTTAAAATGGGCATAGATTGGTGAAACCAATTACATATGAATAATTCTAAGGGGGAAAATAGGTGTTTGCCTAGATTCATGGGAACGGGCATATAAATGTGATTCTAACATAAATAAGGCATTAAATGCTCGTAGACTAGTGAAAACGAGTATAAATGAGTGATTCTAACTAAAATATGGCAAGAAACGGGCTTAGAATGGGGAGAACTAGTATATATGGGCAATTCTAACCGAAATAGGGTACAAAACAGGCGTAGATTGGTGAAAACGAGTATAAATGAGTTATTCTAACCGAAATATAGTATAAAATGAGCATACAATGATGAAAACGAGTACAGATGGGTGATTCAAACCAAGATATGGTTTAGAATGAGCATACAGTTATGAAAACGCGTATAGATGGGCGATTCGAAAGAAAATATGGTTTCGAATGAGCGTGCAATAATGAAAATAATTATATATGCGTGGTTCTAACCGAACTAAGGTGTCAAATGCTTGTAGACTGGTGAATACGAGTATAAATGGATGATTCTAGCCGAAATATGGTTTAGAATGAGCGTACAATGATGAAAACGAGTGCAGATGGGTGATTCTAACCGAAATACGGTCGGTATACACGGTCGTAGACTTGTGAAAACACGTATAAATGAGCTATTCTAAACGTGATATGGTATAGAATGAGCACAAAATGAAGAAAACGAGTATAGATGGGTGATTCTAACCGAAATATGGTTTAGAGTGAGCGTGCAATGATGAAAACGAGTATAGATGGATGATTCGAACCGAAATATGGTTTAGAGTGAGCGTGCAATGATGAAAACGAGTATAGATGGATGATTCGAACCGAAATATGGCTTAGTATGGTGAAAACCAGTATCGATGGGAGATTCTAATCGAAATATGATTTAGAATAAGTGTAGATTGGTGAAACTGAGTATAGATGTGTAACTATAACTGATATACGGTATAAAATTGGGATAAATTAGTGACAGCTAGTATATAAATGCGATTCTAATCGAAATAAGATATCAAATACTCGTAGACTAGAGAGATCGAGTATAAATGAATGATTCTGACGAAATATGTTTTAGAATGAGCGAACAATGATGAAAACGAGTATAGATTGGTGACTCTAATCGAAATATGGCTTAGAATGAGCGTACAATGATGAAAACGAGTATAGATGGGTGATTCTAACTAAAATATGGTATAAACGGTCGTAGACTTGTGAAAACGAGTATAAATGAGATATTCTAACCGATATATGGTGTAGAATGAGCACACAATGATGAACACAAGTATAGATGGGTGTTTCTAACCAAAATATGGCTTAGAATGAGCGTACAATGACGAAAACGAGTAAAGATGGGCGATTCAAACCAAAATATGGCCTAGAATGGTGAAAACAAGTATAGATGGGCGATTCTAATCGAAATACCGATATAGAATGGACGTAGACTGGTGTAACCGACTACATATGCGTAACTCTAACCGAAGTCCGGTATCAAAGTGGCCTTGATTAGTAAAAACGAGTATTTAAATGCGATTCCAACCAAAATAAGAAAATCAAACACTCGTAGACTGGAGAAAACGAGCATAGATGAATGATTCTAAGCGAAATATAATTTAGAATGAGCGTACAATGATGAAAACCAGTATCGATGGGCGATTCTAATTGAAATATGGTATAAAACGGTTTGTAGACTGGTGAAAACGAGTTTAAATGAGTTATTCTAACCGAAACATGGTGAAGAATGAGCATGCAATGAGAAAACGAACCTAAATATGGTATATAACGGGCGTAGAATCGTGAAAATGGGTATAAATAGGTGATTCTAATCGAAATATGGTTTAAAATGGGCATAGATTGGTGAAACCAATTACATATGAATGATTCTAAGGGGAAAAAGGTGTAGAAGTTGCCTAGATTCGTGGGAACAAGCACATAAATTTGATTCTAACTGAAATAAGGCATCAAATGCTCGTAGACTAGTAAAACGAGTATAAATGAGTGATTCTAACTAAAATATGGCAAGAAACGGGCTTAGAATGGGGAGAACTAGTATATATGGGCAATTCTAACCGAAATAGGGTATAAAACAGGCGTAGATTGTTGAAAACGAGTATAAATAAGTTATTCTAACCGAAATATGGTATAGAATGAGCATACAATGATGAAAACGAGTACAGATGGGTGATTCAAACTAAGATATGGTTTAGAATGAGCATACAGTTATGAAAATGCGTATAGATGGGCGATTCGAAAGAAAATATGGTTTCGAATGAGCGTGCAATGATGAAAACGATTATAGATGGGTGGTTCTAACCGAACTAAGGTGTCAAATGCTTGTAGACTGGTGAATACCAGTATAAATGGATGATTCTAGCCGAAATATGGTTTAGAATGAGCGTACAATGATGAAAACAAGTGTAGATGGGTGATTCTAACCGAAATACGGTCGGTATACACGGTCGTAGACATGTGAAAACACGTATAAATGAGCTATTCTAAACGTGATATGGTATAGAATGAGCACAAAATGAAGAAAACGAGTATAGATGGGTGATTCTAACCGAAATATGGTTTAGAGTGAGCGTGCAATGATGAAAACGAGTATAGATAGATGATTCGAACCGAAATATGGTTTAGAGTGAGCGTGCAATGATGAAAACGAGTATAGATGGATGATTCGAACCGAAATATGGCTTAGTATGGTGAAAACCAGTATCGATGGGAGATTCTAATCGAAATATGATTTAGAATAAGTGTAGATTGGTGAAACTGAGTATAGATGTGTAACTATAACTGATATACGGTATAAAAGTGGGATAGATTAGTGAAAGCGAGTATATAAATGCGATTCTAATCGAAATAAGATATCAAATACTCGTAGACTAGAGAGATCGAGTATAAATGAATGATTCTGACGAAATATGGTTTAGAATGAGCGAACAATGATGAAAACGACTATAGATTGGTGACTCTAACAGAAATATGGCTTAGAATGAGCGTACAATGATGAAAACGAGTATAGATGGGTGATTCTAACTAAAATATGGTATAAACGGTCGTAGACTTGTGAAAACGAGTATAAATGAGATATTCTAACCGATATATGGTGTAGAATGAGCACACAATGATGAACACAAGTATAGATGGGTGTTTCTAACCGAAATATGGCTTAGAATGAGCGTACAATGACGAAAATGAGTAAAGATGGGCGATTCAAACCGAAATATGATCTAGAATGGTGAAAACAAGTATAGATGGGCGATTCTAATCGAAATACCGATATAGAATGGACGTAGACTGGTGTAACCGACTACATATGCATAACTCTAACCGAAGTCCGGTATCAAAGTGGCCTTGATTAGTAAAAACGAGTATATAAATGCGATTCAACCAAAATAAGAAAATCAAACACTCGTAGACTGGAGAAAACGAGCATAGATGAATGATTCTAAGCGAAATATAATTAAGAATGAGCGTACAATGATGAAAACCAGTATCGATAGGCGATTCTAATTGAAATATGGTATAAAACGGTTTGTAGACTGGTGAAAACGAGTTTAAATGAGTTATTCTAACCGAAACATGGTGAAGAATGAGCATGCAATGATGAAAACGAGTATAGATGGGTGATTCTAACCTAAATATGGTATATAACAGGCGTAGAATCGTGAAAATGGGTATAAATAGGTGATTTTAATCGAAATGTGGTTTAAAATGGGCATAGATTGGTGAAACCAATTACATATGAATGATTCTAAGGGGGAAAAAAGGTGTAGAAGTTGCCTAGATTCGTGGGAATGGGCATATAAATGTGATTCTAACATAAATACGGCATCAAATGCTCGTAGACTAGTGAAAACAAGTATAAATGAGTGATTCTAACTAAAATATGGCAAGAAACGGGCTTAGAATGGGGAGAACTAGTATATATGGGCAATTCTAACCGAAATAGGGTATAAAAACAGGCGTAGATTGGTGAAAACGAGTATAAATGAGTTATTCTAACCAAAATATGGTATAGAATGAGCATACAATGATGAAAACGAGTACAGATGGGTGATTCAAACCAAGATATGGTTTAGAATGAGCATACAGTTATGAAAACGCGTATAGATGGGCGATTCGAAAGAAAATTTGGTTTCGAATGAGCGTGCAATGATGAAAACGATTATAGATGCGTGGTTCTAACCGAACTAAGGTGTCAAATGCTTGTAGACTGGTGAATACGAGTATAAATGGATGATTCTAGCCAAAATATGGTTTAGAATGAGCGTACAATGATGAAAACGAGTGCAGATGGGTGATTCTAACCGAAATACGGTCGGTATACACGGTCGTAGACTTGTGAAAACACGTATAAATGAGCTATTCTAAACGTGATATGGTATAGAATGAGCACAAAATGAAGAAAACGAGTATAGATGGGTGATTCTAACCGAAATATGGTTTAGAGTGAGCGTGCAATTATGAAAACGAGTATAGATGGATGATTCGAACCGAAATATGGTTTAGAGTGAGCGTGCAATGATGAAAACGAGTATAGATGGATGATTTGAACCGAAATATGGCTTAGCATGGTGAAAACCAGTATCGATGGAAGATTCTAATCGAAATATGATTTAGAATAAGTGTAGATTGGTGAAACTGAGTATAGATGTGTAACTGTAACTGAAATACGGTATAAAAGTGGGATAGATTAGTGAAAGCGAGTATATAAATGCGATTCTAATCGAAATAAGATATCAAATACTCGTAGACTAGAGAGATCGAGTATAAATGAATGATTCTGACGAAATATGGTTTAGAATGAGCGAACAATGATGAAAACGAGTATAGATTGGTGACTCTAACAGAAATATTGCTTAGAATGAGCGTACAATGATGAAAACGAGTATAGATGGGTGATTCTAACTAAAATATGGTATAAACGGTCGTAGACTTGTGAAAACGAGTATAAATGAGATATTCTAACCGATATATGGTGTAGAATGAGCACACAATGATGAACACAAGTATAGATGGGTGTTTCTAACCGAAATATGGTTTAGAATGAGCGTACAATGACGAAAATGAGTAAAGATGGGCGATTCAAACCGAAATATGACCTAGAATGGTGAAAACAAGTATAGATGGGCGATTCTAATCGAAATACCGATCTAGAATTGACGTAGACTGGTGTAACCGACTACATATGCGTAACTCTAACCGAAGTCCGGTATCAAAGTGGCCTTGATTAGTAAAAACGAGTATATAAATGCGATTCCAACCAAAATTAGAAAATCAAACACTCGTAGACTGGAGAAAACGAGCATAGATGAATGATTCTAAGCGAAATATAATTTAGAATGAGCGTACAATGATGAAAACCAGTATCGATGGGCGATTCTAATTGAAATATGGTATAAAACGGTTTGTAGACTGGTGAAAACGAGTTTAAATGAGTTATTCTAACTGAAACATGGTGAAGAATGAGCATGCAATGATGAAAACGAGTACAGATGTGTGATTCTAACCTAAATATGGTATATAACAGGCGTAGAATCGTGAAAATGGGTATATATAGGTGATTCTAATCGAAATGTGGTTTAAAATGGGCATAGATTGGTGAAACCAATTACATATGAATAATTCTAAGGGGGAAAATAGGTGTTTGCCTAGATTCATGGGAACGGGCATATAAATGTGATTCTAACATAAATAAGGCATTAAATGCTCGTAGACTAGTGAAAACGAGTATAAATGAGTGATTCTAACTAAAATATGGCAAGAAACGGGCTTAGAATGGGGAGAACTAGTATATATGGGCAATTCTAACCGAAATAGGGTACAAAACAGGCGTAGATTGGTGAAAACGAGTATAAATGAGTTATTCTAACCGAAATATAGTATAAAATGAGCATACAATGATGAAAACGAGTACAGATGGGTGATTCAAACCAAGATATGGTTTAGAATGAGCATACAGTTATGAAAACGCGTATAGATGGGCGATTCGAAAGAAAATATGGTTTCGAATGAGCATGCAATAATGAAAATAATTATATATGCGTGGTTCTAACCGAACTAAGGTGTCAAATGCTTGTAGACTGGTGAATACGAGTATAAATGGATGATTCTAGCCGAAATATGGTTTAGAATGAGCGTACAATGATGAAAACGAGTGCAGATGGGTGATTCTAACCGAAATACGGTCGGTATACACGGTCGTAGACTTGTGAAAACACGTATAAATGAGCTATTCTAAACGTGATATGGTATAGAATGAGCACAAAATGAAGAAAACGAGTATAGATGGGTGATTCTAACCGAAATATGGTTTAGAGTGAGCGTGCAATGATGAAAACGAGTATAGATGGATGATTCGAACCGAAATATGGTTTAGAGTGAGCGTGCAATGATGAAAACGAGTATAGATGGATGATTCGAACCGAAATATGGCTTAGTATGGTGAAAACCAGTATCGATGGAAGATTCTAATCGAAATATGATTTAGAATAAGTGTAGATTGGTGAAACTGAGTATAGATGTGTAACTATAACTGATATACGGTATAAAATTGGGATAAATTAGTGACAGCTAGTATATAAATGCGATTCTAATCGAAATAAGATATCAAATACTCGTAGACTAGAGAGATCGAGTATAAATGAATGATTCTGACGAAATATGTTTTAGAATGAGCGAACAATGATGAAAACGAGTATAGATTGGTGACTCTAATCGAAATATGGCTTAGAATGAGCGTACAATGATGAAAACGAGTATAGATGGGTGATTCTAACTAAAATATGGTATAAACGGTCGTAGACTTGTGAAAACGAGTATAAATGAGATATTCTAACCGATATATGGTGTAGAATGAGCACACAATGATGAACACAAGTATAGATGGTTGTTTCTAACCAAAATATGGCTTAGAATGAGCGTACAATGACGAAAACGAGTAAAGATGGGCGATTCAAACCAAAATATGGCCTAGAATGGTGAAAACAAGTATAGATGGGCGATTCTAATCGAAATACCGATATAGAATGGACGTAGACTGGTGTAACCGACTACATATGCGTAACTCTAACCGAAGTCCGGTATCAAAGTGGCCTTGATTAGTAAAAACGAGTATTTAAATGCGATTCCAACCAAAATAAGAAAATCAAACACTCGTAGACTGGAGAAAACGAGCATAGATGAATGATTCTAAGCGAAATATAATTTAGAATGAGCGTACAATGATGAAAACCAGTATCGATGGGCGATTCTAATTGAAATATGGTATAAAACGGTTTGTAGACTGGTGAAAACGAGTTTAAATGAGTTATTCTAACCGAAACATGGTGAAGAATGAGCATGCAATGAGAAAACGAACCTAAATATGGTATATAACGGGCGTAGAATCATGAAAATGGGTATAAATAGGTGATTCTAATCGAAATATGGTTTAAAATGGGCATAGATTGGTGAAACCAATTACATATGAATGATTCTAAGGGGAAAAAGGTGTAGAAGTTGCCTAGATTCGTGGGAACAAGCACATAAATTTGATTCTAACTGAAATAAGGCATCAAATGCTCGTAGACTAGTAAAAACGAGTATAAATGAGTGATTCTAACTAAAATATGGCAAGAAACGGGCTTAGAATGGGGAGAACTAGTATATATGGGCAATTCTAACCGAAATAGGGTATAAAACAGGCGTAGATTGTTGAAAACGAGTATAAATAAGTTATTCTAACCGAAATATGGTATAGAATGAGCATACAATGATGAAAACGAGTACAGATGGGTGATTCAAACTAAGATATGGTTTAGAATGAGCATACAGTTATGAAAATGCGTATAGATGGGCGATTCGAAAGAAAATATGGTTTCGAATGAGCGTGCAATGATGAAAACGATTATAGATGGGTGGTTCTAACCGAACTAAGGTGTCAAATGCTTGTAGACTGGTGAATACGAGTATAAATGGATGATTTTAGCCGAAATATGGTTTAGAATGAGCGTACAATGATGAAAACAAGTGTAGATGGGTGATTCTAACCGAAATACGGTCGGTATACACGGTCGTAGACATGTGAAAACACGTATAAATGAGCTATTCTAAACGTGATATGGTATAGAATGAGCACAAAATGAAGAAAACGAGTATAGATGGGTGATTCTAACCGAAATATGGTTTAGAGTGAGCGTGCAATGATGAAAACGAGTATAGATAGATGATTCGAACCGAAATATGGTTTAGAGTGAGCGTGCAATGATGAAAACGAGTATAGATGGATGATTCGAACCGAAATATGGCTTAGTATGGTGAAAACCAGTATCGATGGGAGATTCTAATCGAAATATGATTTAGAATAAGTGTAGATTGGTGAAACTGAGTATAGATGTGTAACTATAACTGATATACGGTATAAAAGTGGGATAGATTAGTGAAAGCGAGTATATAAATGCGATTCTAATCGAAATAAGATATCAAATACTCGTAGACTAGAGAGATCGAGTATAAATGAATGATTCTAACGAAATATGGTTTAGAATGAGCGAACAATGATGAAAACGACTATAGATTGGTGACTCTAACAGAAATATGGCTTAGAATGAGCGTACAATGATGAAAACGAGTATAGATGGGTGATTCTAACTAAAATATGGTATAAACGGTCGTAGACTTGTGAAAACGAGTATAAATGAGATATTCTAACCGATATATGGTGTAGAATGAGCACACAATGATGAACACAAGTATAGATGGGTGTTTCTAACCGAAATATGGCTTAGAATGAGCGTACAATGACGAAAATGAGTAAAGATGGGCGATTCAAACCGAAATATGATCTAGAATGGTGAAAACAAGTATAGATGGGCGATTCTAATCGAAATACCGATATAGAATGGACGTAGACTGGTGTAACCGACTACATATGCATAGCTTTAACCGAAGTCCGGTATCAAAGTGGCCTTGATTAGTAAAAAACGAGTATATAAATGCGATTCCAACCAAAATAAGAAAATCAAACACTCGTAGACTGGAGAAAACGAGCATAGATGAATGATTCTAAGCGAAATATAATTAAGAATGAGCGTACAATGATGAAAACCAGTATCGATAGGCGATTCTAATTGAAATATGGTATAAAACGGTTTGTAGACTGGTGAAAACGAGTTTAAATGAGTTATTCTAACAAGAATGAGCATGCAATGATGAAAACGAGTATAGATGGGTGATTCTAACCTAAATATGGTATATAACAGGCGTAGAATTGTGAAAATGGGTATAAATAGGTGATTTTAATCGAAATGTGGTTTAAAATGGGCATAGATTGGTGAAACCAATTACATATGAATGATTCTAAGGGGGAAAAAAAGGTGTAGAAGTTGCCTAGATTCGTGGGAATGGGCATATAAATGTGATTCTAACATAAATACGGCATCAAAAGCTCGTAGACTAGTGAAAACAAGTATAAATGAGTGATTCTAACTAAAATATGGCAAGAAACGGGCTTAGAATGGGGAGAACTAGTATATATGGGCAATTCTAACCGAAATAGGGTATAAAACAGGCGTAGATTGGTGAAAACGAGTATAAATGAGTTATTCTAACCAAAATATGGTATAGAATGAGCATACAATGATGAAAACGAGTACAGATGGTGATTCAAACCAAGATATGGTTTAGAATGAGCATACAGTTATGAAAACGCGTATAGATGGGCGATTCGAAAGAAAATATGGTTTCGAATGAGCGTGCAATGATGAAAACGATTATAGATGCGTGGTTCTAACCGAACTAAGGTGTCAAATGCTTGTAGACTGGTGAATACGAGTATAAATGGATGATTCTAGCCAAAATATGGTTTAGAATGAGCGTACAATGATGAAAACGAGTGCAGATGGGTGATTCTAACCGAAATACGGTCGGTATACACGGTCGTAGACTTGTGAAAACACGTATAAATGAGCTATTCTAAACGTGATATGGTATAGAATGAGCACAAAATGAAGAAAACGAGTATAGATGGGTGATTCTAACCGAAATATGGTTTAGAGTGAGCGTGCAATGATGAAAACGAGTATAGATGGATGATTCGAACCGAAATATGGTTTAGAGTGAGCGTGCAATGATGAAAACGAGTATAGATGGATGATTTGAACCGAAATATGGTTTAGCATGGTGAAAACCAGTATCGATGGGAGATTCTAATCGAAATATGATTTAGAATAAGTGTAGATTGGTGAAACTGAGTATAGATGTGTAACTGTAACTGAAATACGGTATAAAAGTGGGATAGATTAGTGAAAGCGAGTATATAAATGCGATTCTAATCGAAATAAGATATCAAATACTCGTAGACTAGAGAGATCGAGTATAAATGAATGATTCTGACGAAATATGGTTTAGAATGATGTGAACAATGATGAAAACGAGTATAGATTGGTGACTCTAACCGAAATATGGCTTAGAATGAGCGTACAATGATGAAAACGAGTATAGATGGGTGATTCTAACTAAAATATGGTATAAACGGTCGTAGACTTGTGAAAACGAGTATAAATGAGATATTCTAACCGATATATGGTGTAGAATGAGCACACAATGATGAACACAAGTATAGATGGGTGTTTCTAACCGAAATATGGCTTAGAATGAGCGTACAATGACGAAAACGAGTAAAGATGGGCGATTCAAACCGAAATATGACCTAGAATGGTGAAAACAAGTATAGATGGGCGATTCTAATCGAAATACCGATATAGAATGGACGTAGAATGGTGTAACCGACTACATATGCATAACTCTAACCGAAGTCCAGTATCAAAGTGTCCTTTATTAGTAAAAATGAGTATATAAATGCGATTCCAACCAAAATAAGAAAATCAAACACTCGTAGACTGGAGAAAACGAGCATAGATGAATGATTCTAAGCGAAATATAATTTAGAATGAACGTACAATGATGAAAACCAGTATCGATGGGCGATTCTAATTGAAATATGGTATAAAACGGTTTGTAGACTGGTGAAAACGAGTTTAAATGAGTTATTCTAACCGAAACATGGTGAAGAATGAGCATGCAATGATGAAAACGAGTATAGATGGGTGATTCTAACCTAAATATGGTATATAACAGGCGTAGAATCGTAAAAATGGGTATAAATAGGTGATTCTAATCGAAATGTGGTTTAAAATGGACATAGATTGGTGAAACCAATTACATATGAATGATTCTAAGGGGAAAAATAGGTGTAGAAGTTACCTAGATTCGTGGGAACGGGCATATAAATGTGATTCTAACATAAATAAGGCATCAAATGCTCGTAGACTAGTGAAAACGAGTATAAATGAGTGATTCTAACTAAAATATGGCAAGAAACGGGCTTAGAATGGGGAGAACTAGTATATATGGGCAATTCTAACCGAAATAGGGTATAAAACAGGCGTAGATTGGTGAAAACGAGTATAAATGAGTTATTCTAACCAAAATATGGTATAGAATGAGCATACAATGATGAAAACGAGTACAGATGGGTGATTCAAACCAAGATATGGTTTAGAATGAGCATACAGTTATGAAAACGCGTATAGATGGGCGTTTCGAAAGAAAATATGGTTTCGAATGAGCGTGCAATGATGAAAACGATTATAGATGGGTGGTTCTAACCGAACTAAGGTGTCAAATGCTTGTAGACTGGTGAATACGAGTATAAATGGATGATTCTAGCCGAAATATGGTTTAGAATGAGCGTACAATGATGAAAACGAGTGCAGATGGGTGATTCTAACCGAAATACGGTCGGTATACACGGTCGTAGACTTGTGAAAACACGTATAAATGAGCTATTCTAACGTGATATGGTATAGAATGACCACAAAATGAAGAAAACGAGTATAGATGGGTGATTCTAACCGAAATATGGTTTAGAGTGAGCGTGCAATGATAAAAACGAGTATAGATGGATGATTCGAACCGAAATACGGTTTAGAGTGAGCGTGCAATGATGAAAACGAGTATAGATGGATGATTCGAACCGAAATATGGCTTAGTATGGTGAAAACCAGTATCGATGGGAGATTCTAATCGAAATATGATTTAGAATAAGTGTAGATTGGTGAAACTGAGTATAGATGTGTAAATGTAACTGATATACAATATAAAAGTGGGATAGATTATTGAAAGCGAGTATATAAATGCGATTCTAATCGAAATAAGATATCAAATACTCGTAGACTAGAGAGATCGAGTATAAATGAATGATTCTGACGAAATATGGTTTAGAATGAACGAACAATGATGAAAACGAGTATAGATTGGTGACTCTAACTGAAATATGGCTTAGAATGAGCGTACAATGATGAAAACGAGTATAGATGGGTGATTTTAACTAAAATATGGTATAAACGGTCGTAGACTTGTGAAAACGAGTATAAATGAGATATTCTAACCGATATTTGGTGTAGAATCGAGCACACAATGATGAACACAAGTATAGATGGGTGTTTCTAACCGAAATATGGCTTAGAATGAGCGTACAATGACGAAAACGAGTAAAGATGGGCGATTCAAACCGAAATATGACCTAGAATGGTGAAAACAAGTATAGATGGGCGATTCTAATCGAAATACCGATATAGAATTGACGTAGACTGTGTAACCGACTACATATGCGTAACTCTAACCGAAGTCCGGTATCAAAGTGGCCTTGATTAGTAAAAACGAGTATATAAATTCGATTCCAACCAAGAAAATTAAACACTCGTAGACTGGAGAAAACGAGCATAGATGAATGATTCTAAGCGAAATATAATTTACAATGAGCGTACAATGATGAAAACCGGTATCGATGGGCGATTCTAATTGACATATGGTATAAAACGGTTTGTAGACTGGTGAAAACGAGTTTTAATGAGTTATTCTAACCGAAACATGGTGAAGAATGAGCATGCAATGAGAAAACGAGTATAGATGGGTGATTCTAACCTAAATATGGTATATAACAGGCGTAGAATCATGAAAATGGGTATAAATAGGTGATTCTAATCGAAATATGGTTTTAAATGGGCATAGATTGGTGAAACCAATTACATATGAATGATTCTAAGGGAAAAAAAAGGTGTAGAAGTTGCCTAGATTCGTGGGAACGAGCATATAAATGTGATTCTAACTGAAATAAGTCATCAAATGCTCATAGACTAGTGAAGACGAGTATAAATGAGTGATTCTAACTAAATCATGGCTAGAAACGGGCTTAGAATGGGGAGAACTAGTATATATGGGCAATTCTAACCGAAATAGGTTATAAAATAGGCGTAGATTGGGTGAAAACGAGTATAAATAAGTTGTTCTAAACCAAAATATGGTATAGAATGAGCATACAATGTTGAAACCGAGTAACAGAAATAAGAAGATGGGTGATTCAAACCAAGATATGGTTTTGAATGAGCATAAAGTTATGAAAACGCGTATAAATGGGCAATTCGAAAGAAAATATGGTTTCGAATGAGCGTGGAATGATGAAAACAATTATAGATAGGTGGTTCTAACCGAACTAAGGTGTCAAATGCTTGTAGACTGGTGAATACGAGTATAAATGGATGATTCTAGCCGAAATATGGTTTAGAATGAGCGTACAATGATGAAAACGAGTGCAGACGGGTGATTCTAACCGAAATACTGTGGGTATACACGGTCGTAGACTTGTGAAAACACGTATAAATGAGCTATTCTAAACCTGATATGGTATAGAATGAGCACAAAATGAAGAAAACGAGTATAGATGGGTGATTATGACCGAAATATGGTTTAGAGTGAGCGTACAATGATGAAAACGAGTATAGATGGATGATTTGAACCGAAATATGGCTTAGTATGGTGAAAGACCAGTATCGATGGGCGATTCTAATCGAAATATGATTTAGAATAAGTGTAGATTAGTAAAACTGAGTATAGATGTGTAACTGTAACTGAAATACGGTATAAAAGTGGGATAGATTAGTGAAAGCGAGTATATAAATGCGATTCTAGTCGAAATAAGATATCAAATACTCGTAGACTGGAGAAATTGAGTATAAATGAACGATTCTAACGAAATATAGTTTAGAATGAGCGAACAATGATGAAAACGAGTATAGATTGGTGACTCTAACCGAAATATGGCTTAGAATGAGCGTACAATGATGAAAACGAGTATAGATGGGTGATTCTAACTAAAATATGGTATAAACGGTCGTAGACTTGTGAAGACGAGTATAAATGAGATATTCTAACCGATGTATGGTGTAGAATGAGCACACAATGATGAACACAAGTATAGATGAGTGTTTATAACCGAAATATGGTTTAGAATGAGCGTACAATGACGAAAACGAGTAAAGATGGGCGATTCAAACCGAAATATGACCTAGAATGGTGAAAACGAGTATAGAAAGGCGATTCTAATCGAAATACCGATATAGAATGGACGTAGACTGGTGTAACCGACTGCATATGCGTAACTCTAACCGAAGTCCGGTATCAAAGTGGCCTTGATTAGTAAAAACGAGTATATAGATGCGATTCCAACCAAAATAAGAAAATCAAACACTCGTAGACTGGAGAAAACGAGCATAGATGAATGATTCTAAGCGAAATATAATTTAGAATGAGCATACAATGATGAAAACCGGTATCGATGGGCGATTCTAATTGAAATATGGTATAAAACGGTTTGTAGACTGGTGAAAACGAGTTTAAATGAGTTATTCTAACCGAAACATGGTGAAGAATGAGCATGCAATGAGAAAACGAACCTAAATATGGTATATAACGGGCGTAGAATCGTGAAAATGGGTATAAATAGGTGATTCTAATCGAAATATGGTTTAAAATGGGCATAGATTGGTGAAACCAATTACATATGAATGATTCTAAGGGGAAAAAGGTGTAGAAGTTGCCTAGATTCGTGGGAACGAGCATATAAATGTGATTCTAACTGAAATAAGGTGTCAAATGCTCGTAGACTAGTGAAAACGAGTATAAATGAGTGATTCTAACTAAAATATGGCTAGAAACGGGCTTAGAATGGGGAGAACTGGTATATGTGGGCAATTCTAACCGAAATAGGGTATAAAACAGGCGTAGATTGGTGAAAACGAGTATAAATAAGTTATTCTAACCGAAATATGGTATAGAATGAGCATACAATGATGCAAACGAGTACAGATGGGTGATTCAAACCAAGATATGGTTTAGAATGAGCATACAGTTATGAAGACGCGTATAGATGGGCGATTCGAAAGAAAATATGGTTTTGAATGAGCGTGCAATGATGAAAATGATTATAGATGGGTGGTTCTAACCGAACTAAGGTGTCAAATGCTTGTAGACTGGTGAATACGAGTATAAATAGATGATTCTAGCCGAAATGTGGTTTAGAATGAGCGTACAATGATGAAAACGAGTGCAGACGGGTGATTCTAACCGAAATACGGTCGGTATACACGGTCGTAGACTTGTGAAAACACGTATAAATGAGCTATTCTAAACTCGATATGGTATAGAATGAGCCAAAATTAAGAAAACGAGTATAGATGGGTGATTCTAACCGAAATATGGTTTAGAGTGAGAGTACGATGATGAAAACGAGTATAGATGGATGATTCGAACCGAAATATGGCTTAGTATGGTGAAGACCAGTATCGATGGGCGATTCTAATCGAAATATAATTTAGAATAAGTGTAGATTGGTGAAACTGAGTATAGATGTGTAACTGTAACTGAAATACGATATAAAAGTGGGATAGATTAGTGAAAGCGAGTATATAAATGCGATTCTAATCGAAATAAGATATCAAATACTCGTAGACTGGAGAAATCGAGTATAAATGAACGATTCTAACGAAATATAGTTTAGAATGAGCGAACAATGATGAAAATGAGTATAGATTGGTGACTCTAACCGAAATATGGCTTAGAATGAGCGTACAATGATGAAAACGAGTATAGATGGTGATTCTAACTAAAATATGGTATAAACGGTCGTAGACTTGTGAAGACGAGTATAAATAAGATATTCTAACCGATATATGGTGTAGAATGAGCACACAATGATGAACACAAGTATAGATGGGTGTTTATAACCGAAATATGGTTTAGAATGAGCGTACAATGACGAAAATGAGTAAAGATGGGCGATTCAAACCGAAATATGACCTAGAATGGTGGAAAACGAGTATAGATTGGGCGATTCTAATCGAAATACCGATATAGAATGGACGTAAGACTGGTGTAACCGACTGCATATGCATAACTCTAACCGAAGTCCGGTATCAAAGTTGCCTTGATTAGTAAAAACGAGTATATAGATGCGATTCCAACCAAAATAAGAAAATCAAACACTCGTAGACTGGAGAAAACGAGCATAGATGAATGATTCTAAGCGAAATATAATTTAGAATGAGCGTAAAATGATGAAAACCGTATCGATGGGCGATTCTAATTGAAATATGGTATAAAACGGTATATAGACTGGTGAAAACGAGTTTAAATGAGTTATTCTAACCGAAACATGGTGAAGAATGAGCATGCAATGAGAAAACAAACCTAAATATGGTATATAACGGGCGTAGAATCGTGAAAATGGGTATAATTAGGTGATTCTAATCGAAATATGGTTTAAAATGGGCATAGATTGGTGAAACCAATTACATATGAATGATTCTAAGGGGAAAAAGGTGTAGAAGTTGCCTAGTTTCGTGGGAACGAGCATATAAATATGATTCTAACTGAAATAAGGCATCAAATGCTCGTAGACTAGTGAAAACGAGTATAAATAAGTGATTCTAACTAAAATATGGCAAAAAATGGGCTTAGAATGGGGAGAACTAGTATATATGGGCAATTCTAACCGAAATAGGGTATAAAACAGGCGTAGATTGGTGAAAACGAGTATAAATAAGTTATTCTAACCGAAATATGGTATAGAATGAGCATACAATGATGCAAACGAGTACAGATGGGTGATTCAAACCAAGATATGGTTTGGAATGAGCATACAGTTATGAAAACGCGTATAGATGGGCGATTCGAAAGAAAATATGGTTTCGAATGAGCGTGCAATGATGAAAATGATTATAGATGGGTGGTTCTAACCGAACTAAGGTGTCAAATGCTTATAGACTGGTGAATACGAGTATACATGGATGATTCTAGTCGAAATATGGTTTAGAATGAGCGTACAATGATGAAAACGAGTGCAGACGGGTGATTCTAACCGAAATACGGTCGGTATACACGGTCGTAGACTTGTGAAAACACGTATAAATGAGCTATTCTAAACGTGATATGGTATAGAATGAGCACAAAATGAAGAAAACGAGTATAGATCGGTGATTCTAACCGAAATATGGTTTAGAGTGAGCGTACGATGATGAAAACGAGTATAGATGGATGATTCGAACCGAAATATGGCTTAGTATGGTGAAGACCAGTATCGATGGGCGATTCTAATCGAAATATGAATTAGAATAAGTGTAGATTGGTGAAACTGAGTATAGATGTGTAACTGTAACTGAATTACGGTATAAAAGTGGGATAGATTAGTGAAAGCGAGTATATAAATGCGATTCTAATCGAATAAGATATCAAATACTCGTAGACTGGAGAAATCGAGTATAAATGAACGATTCTAACAAAATATGGTTTAGAATGAGCGAACAATGATGAAAACGAGTATAGATTGGTGACTCTAACCGAAATATGGCTTAGAATGAGCGTACAATGATAAAAACGAGTATAGATGGATGATTCTAACTAAAAATATGGTATAAACGATCGTAGACTTGTGAAGACGAGTATAAATGAGATATTCTAACCGATATATAGTGTAGAATGAGCACACAATGATGAACACAAGTATAGATTTGTGTTTCTAACCGAAATATGGTTTAGATGAGCGTACAACGACGAAAACGAGTAAAGATGGGCGATTCAAACCGAAATATGACCTAGAATGGTGAAAACAAGTATAGATGGAAGATTCTAATCGAAATACCGATATAGAATGGACGTAGACTGGTGTAACCGACTACATATGCGTAACTCTAACCGAAGTCCGGTATCAAAGTGGCCTTGATTAGTAAAAACGAGTATATAAATGCGATTCCAACCAAAATAAGAAAATCAAACACTCGTAGACTGAGAAAACGAGCATAGATGAATGATTCTAAGCAAAATATAATTTACAATGAGCGTACAATGATGAAAACCGGTATCGATAGGCGATTCTAATTGAAATATGGTATAAAACGGTTTGTAGACTGGTGAAAACGAGTTTAATGAGTTATTCTAACCGAAACATGGTGAAGAATGAGCATGCAATGAGAAAACGAACCTAAATATGGTATATAACGAGCATTGAATCGTGAAAATGGGTATAAATAGGTGATTCTAATCAAATATGGTTTAAAATGGCATAGATTGGTGAAACCAATTACATATGAATGATTCTAAGGGAAAAAAGGTGTAGAAGTTGCCTAGATTCGTGGGAACGAGCATATAAATGTGATTCTAATTGAAATAAGGCATCAAATGCTTGTAGACTAGTGAAAACAAGTATAAATGAGTGATTCTAACTAAAAATATGGCAAGAAACGGGCTTAGAATGGGTAGAACTAGTATATATGGGCAATTCTAACCGAAATAGGGTATAAAACAGGCGTAGATTGGTGAAAACGAGTATAAATAAGTTATTCTAACCGAAATATGGTATAGAATGAGCATACAATGATGCAAACGAGTACAGATGGGTGATTCAAACCAAGATATGGTTTAGAATGAGCATACAGTTATGAAAACGCGTATAGATGGGCGATTCGAAAGAAAATATGGTTTCGAATGAGCGTGCAATGATGAAAACGATTATAGATGGGTGGTTCTAACCGAACTAAGGTGTCAAATGCTTGTAGACTGGTGAATACGAGTATACATGGATGATTCTAGCCGAAATATGGTTTAGAATGAGCGTACAATGATGAAAACGAGTGTAAAAGGGTGATTCTAACCAAAATACGGTCGGTATACACGGTCGTAGAATTGTGAAAACACATATAAATGAGCTATTCTAAACGTGATATGGTATAGAATGAGCACAAAATGAAGAAAACGAGTATAGATGGGTGATTCTAACTGAAATATGGTTTAGAGTGAGCGTACGATGATGAAAACGAGTATAGATGGATGATTCGAACCGAAATATGGCTTAGTATGGTGAAGACCAGTATCGATGGGCGATTCTAATCGAAATATGATTTAGAATA
Organism: Iris macrosiphon; assembly: GCA_036927795.1. Lineage (NCBI taxonomy): Eukaryota > Viridiplantae > Streptophyta > Magnoliopsida > Asparagales > Iridaceae > Iris > Iris macrosiphon. The sequence goes on along the minus strand of JAYESA010001101.1, from coordinate 12,627 downwards.
AGTGTAGATTGGTGAAACTGAGTATAGATGTGTAACTGTAACTGAAATACGGTATAAAAGTGGGATAGATTAGTGAAAGCGAGTATATAAATGCGATTCTAATCGAAATAAGATATCAAATACTCGTAGACTGGAGAAATCGAGTATAAATGAACGATTCTAACGAAATATGGTTTAGAATGAGCGAACAATGATGAAAACGAGTATAGATTGGTGACTCTAACCAAAATATGGCTTAGAATGAGCGTACAATGATGAAAACGAGTATAAATGGGTGATTCTAACTAAAATATGGTATAAACGGTCGTAGACTTGTGAAGACGAGTATAAATAAGATATTCTAACCGATATATGGTGTAGAATGAGCACACAATGATGAACACAAGTATAGATGTGTGTTTCTAACCGAAATATGGTTTTAGAATGAGCGTACAACGACAAAAACGAGTAAAGATGGGCGATTCAAACCGAAATATGACCTAGAATGGTGAAAACAAGTATAGAATGGGCGATTCTAATCGAAATACCGATATAGAATTGACGTAGACTGGTGTAACCGACTACATATGCGTAACTCTAACCGAAGTCTGGTATCAAAGTGGACTTGATTAGTAAAAACGAGTATATAAATGCGATTCCAACCAAAATAAGAAAATCAAACACTCGTAGACTGGATAAGACGAGCATAGATGAATGATTCTAAGAGAAATATAATTTACAATGAACGTAAAATGATGAAAACCGGTACGATGGGCGATTCTAATTGAAATATGGTATAAAACGGTTTATAGACTGGTGAAAACGAGTTTAAATGAGTTATTCTAACCGAAACATGGTGAAGAATAAGCATGCAATGAGAAAACGAACCTAAATATGGTATATAACGGGCGTAGAATCGTGAAAATGGGTATAAATAGGTGATTCTAATCGAAATATGGTTAAAATGGGAATAGATTGGTGAAACCAATTACATATGAATGATTCTAAGGGGAAAAAGGTGTAGAAGTTGCCTAGATTCGTGGGAACGAGCATATAAATGTGATTCTAACTGAATAAGGCATCAAATGCTCGTAGACTAGTGAAAACGAGTATAAATGAGTGATTCTAACTAAAATATGGCAAGAAACGGGCTTAGAATGGGGAGAACTAGTATATATGGGCAATTCTAACCGAAATAGGGTATAAAACAGGCGTAGATTGGTGAAAACGAGTATAAATAAGTTATTCTAACCGAAATATGGTATAGAATGAGCATACAATGATGCAAACGAGTACAGATGGGTGATTCAAACCAAGATATGGTTTAGAATGAGCATACAGTTATGAAAACGCGTATAGATGGGCGATTCGAAAGAAAATATGGTTTCGAATGAGCGTGCAATGATGAAACGATTATAGATGGGTGGTTCTAACCGAACTAAGGTGTCAAATGCTTGTAGACTGGTGAATACGAGTATACATGGATGATTCTAGTCGAAATATGGTTTAGAATGAGCATACAATAATGAAAACGAGTGTAGACGGGTGATTCTAACCGAAATACGGTCGGTATACACGATCGTAGACTTGTGAAAACACGTATAAATGAGCTATTCTAAACGTGATATTGTATAGAATGAGCACAAAATGAAGAAAACGAGTATAGATGGGTGATTCTAACCGAAATATGGTTTAGAGTGAGCGTACGATGATAAAAACGAGTATAGATGGATGATTCGAACCGAAATATGGCTTAGTATGGTGAAGGCCAGTATCGATGGGCGATTCTAATCGAAATGTGATTTAGAATAAGTGTAGATTGGTGAAACTGAGTATAGATGTGTAACTGTAACTAAAATACGGTATAAAAGTGGGATAGATTAGTGAAAGCGAGTATATAAATGCGATTCTAATCGAAATAAGATATCAAATACTCGTAGACTGGAGAAATCGAGTATAAATGAACGATTCTAACGAAATATGGTTTAGAATGAGCGAACAATGATGAAAACGAGTATAGATTGGTGACTCTAACCGAAATATGGCTTAGAATGAGCGTACAATGATGAAAACGAGTATAGATGGGTGATTCTAACTAAAATATGGTATAAACGGTCGTAGACTTGTGAAGACGAGTATAAATGAGATATTCTAACCGATATATGGTGTAGAATGAGCACACAATGATGAACACAAGTATAGATTTGTGTTTCTAACCGAAATATGGTTTAGAATGAGCATACAACGACGAAAACGAGTAAAGATGGGCGATTCAAACCGAAATATGACCTAGAATGGTGAAAACAAGTATAGATGGGCGATTCTAATCGAAATACCGATATAGAATGGACGTAGACTGGTGTAACCGACTACATATGCGTAACTCTAACCGAAGTCCGGTATTAAAGTGGCCTTGATTAGTAAAAACGAGTATATAAATGCGATTCCAACCAAAATAAGAAAATCAAACACTCGTAGACTGGAGAAAACGAGCATAGATGAATGATTCTAAGCGAAATATAATTTACAATGAGCGTACAATGATGAAAACCGGTATCGATGGGCGATTCTAATTGAAATATGGTATAAAACGGTTTGTAGACAGGTGAAAACGAGTTTAAATGAGTTATTCTAACCAAAACATGGTGAAGAATGAGCATGCTATGTGAAAATGAACCTAAATATGGTATATAACGGGCGTAGAATCGTGAAAATGGGTATAAATAGGTGATTCTAATCGAAATATGGTTTAAAATAGGCATAGATTGGTGAAACCAATTACATATGAATGATTCTAAGGGGAAAAAGGTGTAGAAGTTGCCTAGATTCGTGGGAACGAGCATATAAATATGATTCTAACTGAAATAAGGCATCAAATGCTCGTAGACTAGGGAAAACGAGTATAAATGAGTGATTCTAACTAAAATATGGCAAGAAACGAGCTTAGAATGGGGAGAACTAGTATATATGGGCAATTCTAACCGAAATAGGGTATAAAACAGGCGTAGATTGGTAAAAAAGAGTATAAATAAGTTATTCTAACCGAAATATGGTATAGAATGAGCATACAATGATGCAAACGAGTACAGATGGGTGATTCAAACCAAGATATGGTTTAGAATGAGCATACAGTTATGAAAACGCGTATAGATGGGCGATTCGAAAGAAAATATGGTTTCGAATGAGCGTGCAATGATGAAAGCGATTATAGATGGGTGGTTCTAACCGAACTAAGGTGTCAAATGCTTGTAGACTGGTGAATACGAGTATAAATGGATGATTCTAGCCGAAATATGGTTTAGAATGAGCGTACAATGATGAAAACGAGTGCAGACAGGTGATTCTAACCGAAATACGGTCGGTATACACGATCGTAGACTTGTGAAAACACGTATAAATGAGCTATTCTAAACGTGATATGGTATAGAATGAGCACAAAATGAAGAAAACGAGTATAGATGGGTGATTCTAACCGAAATATGGTTTAGAGTGAGCGTACGATGATGAAAACGAGTATAGATGGATGATTCGAACCGAAATATGGCTTAGTATGGTGAAGACCAGTATCGATGGGCGATTCTAATTGAAATATGATTTAGAATAAGTGTAGATTGGTGAAACTGAGTATAGATGTGTAACTGTAACTGAAATACGGTATAAAAGTGGGATAGATTAGTGAAAGCGAGTATATAAATGCGATTCTAATCGAAATAAGATATCAAATACTCGTAGACTGGAGAAATCGAGTATAAATGAACGATTCTAACGAAATATGGTTTAGAATGAGCGAACAATGATGAAAACGAGTATAGATTGGTGACTCTAACCGAAATATGGCTTAGAATGAGCGTACAATGATGAAAACGAGTATAGATGGGTGATTCTAACTAAAATATGGTATAAACGGTCGTAGACTTGTGAAGATGAGTATAAATGAGATATTCTAACCGATATATGGCGTAGAATGAGCACACAATGATGAACACAAGTATAGATGGGTGTTTCTAACCGAAATATGGTTTAGAATGAGCGTACAACGACGAAAACGAGTAAAGATGGGCGATTCAAACCGAAATATGACCTAGAATGGTGAAAACAAGTATAGATGGGCGATTCTAATCGAAATACCGATATAGAATGGACGTAGACTGGTGTAACCGACTATATATGCGTAACTCTAACCGAAGTCCGGTATCAAAGTGGCCTTGATTAGTAAAAACAAGTATATAAATGCGATTCCAACCAAAATAAGAAAATCAAACACTTGTAGACTGGAGAAAACGAGCATAGATGAATGATTCTAAGCGAAATATAATTTACAATGAGCGTACAATGATGAAAACCGGTATCGATGGGCGATTCTAATTGAAATACGGTATAAAACGGTTTGTAGACTGGTGAAAACGAGTTTGAATGAGTTATTCTAAGCGAAACATGGTGAAGAATGAGCATGCAATGAGAAAACGAACCTAAATATGGTATATAACGGGCGTAGAATCGTGAAAATGGGTATAAATAGGTGATTCTAATCGAAATATGGTTTAAAATGGGCATAGATTGGTGAAACCAATTACATATGAATGATTCTAAGGGGAAAAAGGTGTAGAAGTTGCCTAGATTCGTGGGAACAAGCACATAAATGTGATTCTAACTGAAATAAGGCATCAAATGCTCGTAGACTAGTGAAAACGAGTATAAATGAGTGATTCTAACTAAAATATGGCAAGAAACGGGCTTAGAATGGGGAGAACTAGTATATATGGGCAATTCTAACCGAAATAGGGTATAAAACAGGCGTAGATTGGTGAAAACGAGTATAAATAAGTTATTCTAACCGATATATGGTATAGAATGAGCATACAATGATGCAAACGAGTACAGATGGGTGATTCAAACCAAGATATGGTTTAGAATGAGCATACAGTTATGAAAACGCGTATAGATGGGCGATTCGAAAGAAAATATGGTTTCGAATGAGCGTGCAATGATGAAAACGATTATAGATAGGTGGTTCTAACTTAACTAAGGTATCAAATGCTTGTAGACTGGTGAATTCGAGTATACATGGATGATTCTAGTCGAAATATGGTTTAGAATGAGCGTACAATGATGAAAATGAGTGCAGACGGGTGATTCTAACCGAAATACGGTCGGTATACACGATCGTAGACTTGTGAAAACACGTATAAATGAGCTATTCTAAACGTGATATGGTATAGAATGAGCACAAAATGAAGAAAACGAGTATAGATGGGTGATTCTAACCGAAATATGGTTTAGAGTGAGCGTACGATGATGAAAACGAGTATAGATGGATGATTCGAACCGAAATATGGCTTAGTATGGTGAAGACCAGTATCGATTGGCGATTCTAAACGAAATATGATTTAGAATAAGTGTAGATTGGTGAAACTGAGTATAGATGTGTAACTGTAACTGAAATACGGTATAAAAGTGGGATAGATTAGTGAAAGCGAGTATATAAATGCGATTCTAATCGAAATAAGATATCAAATACTTGTAGACTGGAGAAATCGAGTATAAATGAATGATTCTAACGAAATATGGTTTAGAATGAGCGAACAATGATGAAAACGAGTATAGATTGGTGACTCTAACCGAAATATGGCTTAGAATGAGCGTACAATGATGAAAACGAGTATAGATGGGTGATTCTAACTAAAATATGGTATAAACGGTCGTAGACTTGTGAAGACAAGTATAAATGAGATATTCTAACCGATATATGGTGTAGAATGAGCACACAATGATAAACACAAGTATAGATGGGTGTTTTTAACCGAAATATGGTTTAGAATGAGCTTACAACGACGAAAACGAGTAAAGATGGGCGATTCAAACCGAAATATGACCAAGAATGGTGAAAACAAGTATAGATGGGCGATTCTAATCGAAATTCCGATATAGAATGGACGTAGACTGGTGTAACCGACTATATATGCGTAACTCTAACCGAAGTCCGGTATCAAAGTGGCCTTGATTAGTAAAAACGAGTATATAAATGCGATTCCAACCAAAATAAGAAAATCAAACACTCGTAGACTGGAGAAAACGAGCATAGATGAATGATTCTAAGCGAAATATAATTTACAATGAGCGTACAATGATGAAAACCGGTATCGATGGGCGATTCTAATTGAAATACGGTATAAAACGGTTTGTAGACTGGTGAAAACGAGTTTAAATGAGTTATTCTAACCGAAACATGGTGAAGAATAAGCATGCAATGAGAAAACGAACCTAAATATGGTATATAACGGGCGTAGAATCGTGAAAATGGGTATAAATAGGTGATTCTAATCGAAATATGGTTTAAAATGGGCATAGATTGGTGAAACCAATTACATATGAATGATTCTAAGGGGAAAAAGGTGTAGAAGTTGCCTAGATTCGTGGGAACAAGCACATAAATTTGATTATAACTGAAATAAGGCATCAAATGCTCGTAGACTAGTGAAAACGAGTATAAATGAGTGATTCTAACTAAAATATGGCAAGAAACGGCCTTAGAATGGGGAGAACTAGTATATATGGGCAATTCTAACCGAAATAGGGTATAAAACAGGCGTAGATTGGTGAAAACGAGTATAAATAAGTTATTCTAACCGAAATATGGTATAGAATGAGCATACAATAATGCAAACGAATACAGATGGGTGATTCAAACTAAGATATGGTTTAGAATGAGCATACAGTTATGCGCGTATAGATGGGCGATTCGAAAGAAAATATGGTTTCGAATGAGCGTGCAATGATGAAAGCGATTATAGATGGGTAGTTCTAACTGAACTAAGGTGTCAAATGCTTGTAGACTGGTGAATACGAGTATAAATGGATGATTCTAGCCGAAATATGGTTTAGAATGAGCGTACAATGATGAAAACGAGTGCAGACGGGTGATTCTAACCGAAATACGGTCGGTATACACGATCGTAGACTTGTGAAAACACGTATAAATGAGCTATTCTAAACGTGATATGGTATAGAATGAGCACAAATGAAGAAAACGAGTATAGATGGGTGATTCTAACCGAAATATGGTTTAGAGTGAGCGTACGATGATGAAAACGAGTATAGATGGATGATTCGAACCGAAATATGGCTTAGTATGGTGAAGACCAGTATCGATGGGCGATTCTAATCGAAATATGATTTAGAATAAGTGTAGATTGGTGAAACTGAGTATAGATGTGTAACTGTAACTGAAATATGGTATAAAAGTGGGATAGATTAGTGAAAGCGAGTATATAAATGCGATTCTAATCGAAATAAGATATCAAATACTCGTAGACTGGAGAAATCGAGTATAAATGAACGATTCTAACGAAATATGGTTTAGAATGAGCGAACAATGATGAAAACGAGTATAGATTGGTGACTCTAACCGAAATATGGCTTAGAATGAGCGTACAATGATGAAAACGAGTATAGATGGGTGATTCTAACTAAAATATGGTATAAACGGTCGTAGACTTGTGAAGACGAGTATAAATGAGATATTCTAACCGATATATGGCGTAGAATGAGCACATAATGATGAACACAAGTATAGATGGGTGTTTCTAACCGAAATATGGTTTAGAATGAGCGTACAACGACGAAAACGAGTAAAGATGGGCGATTCAAACCGAAATATGACCTAGAATGGTGAAAACAAGTATAGATGGGCGATTCTAATCGAAATACCGATATAGAATGGACGTAGACTGGTGTAACCGACTACATATGCGTAACTCTAACCGAAGTCCGGTATCAAAGTGGCCTTGATTAGTAAAAACGAGTAGATAAATGCGATTCCAACCAAAATAAGAAAATCAAACACTCGTAGACTGGAGAAAACGAGCATAGATGAATGATTCTAAGCGAAATATAATTTGCAATGAGCGTACAATGATGAAAACCGGTATCGATGGGCGATTCTAATTGAAATACGGTATAAAACGGTTTGTAGACTGGTGAAAACGAGTTTAAATGAGTTATTCTAACCGAAACATGGTGAAGAATGAGCATGCAATGAGAAAACGAACCTAAATATGGTATATAACGGGCGTAGAATCGTGAAAATGGGTATAAATAGGTGATTCTAATCGAAATATGGTTTAAAATGGGCATAGATTGGTGAAACCAATTACATATGAATGATTCTAAGGGGAAAAAGGTGTAGAAGTTGCCTAGATTCGTGGGAACGAGCATATAAATGTGATTCTAACTGAAATAAGGCATCAAATGCTCGTAGACTAGTGAAAACGAGTATAAATGAGTGATTCTAACTAAAATATGGCAAGAAACGAGCTTAGAATGGGGAGAACTAGTATATATGGGCAATTCTAACCGAAATAGGTATAAAACAGGCGTAGATTAGTGAAAACGAGTATAAATAAGTTATTCTAACCGAAATATGGTATAGAATGAGCATACAATGATGCAAACGAATACAGATGGGTGATTCAAACTAAGATATGGTTTAGAATGAGCATACAGTTATTGCGCGTATAGATCGGCGATTCGAAAGAAAATATGGTTTCGAATGAGCGTGCAATGATGAAAGCGATTATAGATGGGTAGTTCTAACTGAACTAAGGTGTCAAATGCTTGTAGACTGGTGAATACGAGTATAAATGGATGATTCTAGCCAAAATATGGTTTAGAATGAGCGTACAATGATGAAAACGAGTGCAGACGGGTGATTCTAACCGAAATACGGTCGGTATACACGGTCATAGACTTGTGAAAACACGTATAAATGAGCTATTCTAAACGTGATATGTATAGAATGAGCACAAAATGAAGAAAACGAGTATAGATGGGTGATTCTAACCGAAATATGGTTTAGAGTGAGCGTACGATGATGAAAATGAGTATAGATGGATGATTCGAACCGAAATATGGCTTAGTATGGTGAAGACTAGTATCGATGGGCGATTCTAATCGAAATATGATTTAGAATAAGTGTAGATTGGTGAAACTGAGTATAGATGTGTAACTGTAACTGAAATACGGTATAAAAGTGGGATAGATTAGTGAAAGCGAGTATATAAATGCGATTCTAATCGAAATAAGATATCAAATACTCGTAGACTGGAGAAATCGAGTATAAATGAACGATTCTAACGAAATATGGTTTAGAATGTGCGAACAATGATGAAAACGAGTATAGATTGGTGACTCTAACCGAAATATGGTTTAGAATGAGCGTACAATGATGAAAACGAGTATAGATGGGTGATTCTAACTAAAATATGGTATAAACGGTCGTAGACTTGTGAAGACGAGTATAAATAAGATATTCTAACCGATATATGGCGTAGAATGAGCACACAATGATGAACACAAGTATAGATGGGTGTTTCTAACCGAAATATGGTTTAGAATGAGTGTACAACAACGAAAACGAGTAAAGATGGGCGATTCAAACCGAAATATGACCTAGAATGGTGAAAACGAGTATAGATGGGCGATTCTAATCGAAATACCGATATAGAATGGACGTAGACTGGTGTAACCGACTACATATGCGTAACTCTAACCGAAGTCCGGTAACAAAGTGGCCTTGATTAGTAAAACCGAGTATATAGATGCGATTCCAACCAAAATAAGAAAATCAAACACTTGTAGACTGGAGAAAACGAGCATAGATGAATGATTCTAAGCGAAATATAATTTACAATGAGAGTACAATGATGAAAACCGGTATCGATGGGCGATTCTAATTGAAATACGGTATAAAACGGTTTGTAGACTGGTGGAAAACGAGTTTAAATGAGTTATTCTAACCGAAACATGGTGAAGAATGAGCATGCAATGAGAAAATGAACCTAAATATGGTATATAACGGGCGTAGAATCGTGAAAATGGGTATAAATAGGGGATTCTAATCGAAATATGGTTTAAAATGGGCATAGATTGGTGAAACCAATTACATATGAATGATTCTAAGGGGAAAAAGGTATAGAAGTTGCCTAGATTCGTGGAACGAGCATATAAATGTGATTCTAATTGAAATAAGGCATTAAATGCTCGTAGACTAGTGAAAACGAGTATAAATGAGTGATTCTAACTAAAATATGGCAAGAAACGGGCTTAGAATGGGGAGAACTAGTATATATGGGCAATTCTAACCGAAATAGGGTATAAAACAGGCGTAGATTGGTGGAAAACGAGTATAAATAAGTTATTCTAACCGAAATATGGTATAGAAAGAGCATACAATGATGCAAACGAGTACAGATGGGTGTTTCAAACCAAGATATGGTTTAGAATGAGCATACAGTTATGAAAACGCGTATAGATGGGCGATTCGAAAGAAAATATGGTTTCGAATGAGCGTGCAATGATGAAAGCGATTATAGATGGGTGGTTCTAACTGAACTAAGGTGTCAAATGCTTGTAGACTGGTGAATACGAGTATAAATGGATGATTCTAGCCGAAATATGGTTTAGAATGAGCGTACAATGATGAAAACGAGTGCAGACGGGTGATTCTAACCGAAATACGGTCGGTATACACGATCGTAGACTTGTGAAAACACGTATAAATGAGCTATTCTAAACGTGATATGGTATAGAATGAGCACAAAATGAAGAAAACGAGTATAGATGGGTGATTCTAACCGAAATATGGTTTAGAGTGAGCGTACGATGATGAAAACGAGTATAGATGGATGATTCGAACCGAAATATGGCTTAGTATGGTGAAGACCAGTATCGATGGGCGATTCTAATCGAAATATGATTTAGAATAAGTGTAGATTGGTGAAACTGAGTATAGATGTGTAACTGTAATTGAAATATGGTATAAAAGTGGGATAGATTAGTGAAAGCGAGTATATAAATGCGATTCTAATCGAAATAAGATATCAAATACTCGTAGACTGGAGAAATCGAGTATAAATGAACGATTCTAACGAAATATGGTTTAGAATGAGCGAACAATGATGAAAACGAGTATAGATTGGTGACTCTAACCGAAATATGGCTTAGAATGAGCGTACGATGATGAAAACGAGTATAGATGGATGATTCGAACCGAAATATGGCTTAGTATGGTGAAGACCAGTACCGATGGGCGATTCTAATCGAAATATGATTTAGAATAAGTGTAGATTGGTGAAACTGAGTATAGATGTGTAACTGTAACTGAAATACGGTATAAAAGTGGGATAGATTAGTGAAAGCGAGTATATAAATGCGATTCTAATCGAAATAAGATATCAAATACTCGTAGACTGGAGAAATCGAGTATAAATGAACGATTCTAACGAAATATAGTTTAGAATGAGCGAACAATGATGAAAACGAGTATAGATTGGTGACTCTAACCAAAATATGGCTTAGAATGATCGTACAATGATGAAAACGAGTATAGATGGGTGATTCTAACTAAAATATGGTATAAACGGTCGTAGACTTGTGAAGACGAGTATAAATGAGATATTCTAACCGATATATGGCGTAGAATGAGCACACAATGATGAACACAAGTATAAATGGGTGTTTCTAACCGAAATATGGTTTAGAATGAGCGTACAACGATGAAAACGAGTAAAGATGGGCGATTCAAACCGAAATATGACCTAGAATGGTGAAAACGAGTATAGATGGGCGATTCTAATCGAAATACCGATATAGAATGGACGTAGACTGGTGTAACCGACTGCATATGCGTAACTCTAACCGAAGTCCGGTAACAAAGTTGCCTTGATTAGTAAAAACGAGTATATAGATGCGATTCCAACCAAAATAAGAAAATCAAACACTCGTAGACTGTAGAAAACGAGCATAGATGAATGATTCTAAGCGAAATATAATTTACAATGAGAGTACAATGATGAAAACGGTATCGATGGGCGATTCTAATTGAAATACGGTATAAAACGGTTTGTAGACTGGTGAAAACGAGTTTAAATGAGTTATTCTAACCGAAACATGGTGAAGAATGAGCATGCAATGAGAAAATGAACCTAAATATGGTATATAACGGGCGTAGAATCGTGAAAATGGGTATAAATAGGTGATTCTAATCGAAATATGGTTTAAAATGGGCATAGATTGGTGAAACCAATTACATATGAATGATTCTAAGGGGAAAAAGGTGTAGAAGTTGCCTAGTTTCGTGGGAACGAGCATATAAATGTGATTCTAACTGAAATAAGGCATCAAATGCTCGTAGACTAGTGAAAACGAGTATAAATGAGTGATTCTAACTAAAATATGGAAAAAAAACGGGCTTAGAATGGGGAGAACTAGTATATATGGGCAATTCTAACCGAAATAGGGTATAAAACAGGCGTAGATTGGTGAAAACGAGTATAAATAAGTTATTCTAACCGAAATATGGTATAGAATGAGCATACAATGATGCAAACGAGTACAGATGGGTGATTCAAACCAAGATATGGTTTGGAATGAGCATACAGTTATGAAAACGCGTATAGATGGGCGATTCGAAAGAAAATATGGTTTCGAATGAGCGTGCAATGATGAAAACGATTATAGATGGGTGGTTCTAACCGAACTAAGGTGTCAAATGCTTGTAGACTGGTGAATACGAGTATACATGGATGATTCTAGTCGAAATATGGTTTAGAATGAGCGTACAATGATGAAAACGAGTGCAGACGGGTGATT
>JAYESA010001100.1:0-63357 GCA_036927795.1 Iris macrosiphon | reverse complement strand
TGCAGGATGATAGGTGCCAAAGCTAACTCCTGCTGTAGTGTAAAAATAATCCCATAAAAGGTTGCTGGTGCCGATGTGTGCCCGGACATCACTAACTGCATATTTACCATGATTGACCCGAGTGTAAGCTGGGTAAAGATTTCCTGTTGTGTTCCCTTTGATTATTGCAGCACCAGTTTTTTCATATCCAGGTACCTTGTAGTACTTTATCTCAACTTTACCACCACAGTTGTTGTACTTGGAAGATGTACATAGGACATTCGAGTAAAGGAGTGACTTCAGATACTGATCCGTGTTTGCAATATTATGTCCCCAATAGGCCACTAGTATTCTGACTGTTGCATTCTTAGAAAAGACGACCTGCCCAGATGAACTAGAGGTCAGAACTGATTCTAGAAGAGTGGAGCTAAGATTCAGATGAGATTAAACATGCCATAAATGCTTACATTTGGATTGATGAATAAAAGTGCCAAGTGAAATTGCTATCAATATTCCAAACAGAACACTCAAAACTCAATGTTAAGAAGGAAATATTGATTGCTAACAAAGTAGATAATGAGGTAAAAGTGTAGGTTTTGGGACCCCATGTCCACTGCTTTGATAAGCTTTTAGGCTCTCCATCAAGCTAACCCTAAGGCCATGTTTGGTTCGTGAAATCAGGACCTTGGGAAAGAAAACTCATTCCTTTCGTGTGTTTGGATGCCAAAGAAAATGAGCAGGAAAGGAAAATGATTCCTAAAGGAAACGAAAATAGGGGGTAAATGGTTCCCCACATTCACCCCAAGGATTAACTTTCCGAGTATTCACTTTTCCTCCCAATTTTCTATGGCCTTTCCAAACACCAGAAAGGAAAATTGATGAGAATTGCAATTTCCAATGGAAAGGAAACAACAAAGAATTGATTTTCTTTCCTTTCTTTTCCGCAAACCAAACGAGGCAAATGATATTATGAAAAACAGTTCTGCTTACCTCTGAGATTGCAGATGAGAGAGAAGACCAGTATATCGTTTGCTTTGCAAACTCTGACTGCCCAAGCCAATCCATGGTATTAATCCTGACAGTCCCCTCGTGTTGCACAGATTTAATTGTCTCCACCCATGCCTGTTCATCTGCTTGAAACTTACCAAATAACAGCTGCACAGTACATGGTGATAAATAAATAAATAAATACATGGTGATAAATAACATCTGGATAAGATAAACATCAATAGAAGTTATGAGTATAAGAATCAGATGACGAAACTGTCCATTCAGTTTTCTTGGATTAACCAGAAGAAATTACTTATATAACTTTCAGATTCTAATTGGACCAATAATTAGTTCCTTTTCTCCCACCTTCCGAAGAATGAAGCATGGATATACCCTATATTCTTAGATTTGGTTTTTTGTTTCTTTTTTGCATAAAATATTGGAACTGAGGGAATCATAAACATCATTGAGAATAGCCTGAAGTTATCTAATACAACTAATTGATTTATCTGTAATTTTAGTTATGAAGTTATTTGTGTCAAAGACAGAAACACGACATAATCTACATAATGTTACAAAAAAATGGTCCAAGGTTTCGATAAACTTGCCAGCATTATTTAGGAAATGAATTTTAGTCATTTTATTGTTTATTTGATGCATCTTTTTATTGTTATACAACCCCCCCCCCCCCCCCCCCCCACAACCCCCATACATAATTTAAGAGAGTGGTATAGATGTGTACCTTGAAGAATATTCCAGCAGCAAGGAGAGAAAAAAGTTATTTGAAACTAATTCATTTTGTATTGAACTAGATAGGAGACAACACACAAACCACCTTACTTTCATTTTAGATTCCTAAAATATGCATTACACTAGATGCATGAAAGAATTTATAAGATGATATCAAATCAGTTAGCTAGTGGTTAAAAGTTGCCACTATCACGAGACTTCCGCTTATGGAGGATCTAGGAAGGGTCAAGATGTATGTGCCTTACCCCTATACACAATTAAATCTCTATAAATGAATAGCCTGGGACCATGGAAAATACATCAATTTAGTGAATATTAAATAAATGATAATTTAATAATTTATTGATTAATTAATAACTTACTAATTGATCAATTAATTAATAACTAATTAATGTATCAAGGTATTTATTATTTTCTTAAATATTGCACGTATTTAGTTTCTTGTCTTACGAACTAACAATTCTATGGATTTGTTTTAACCAAGTAAAATTCATAAATCTACTTATTTTTTCCAAAAATAGATTGTTCATTGTTTCATGTACTACATTATTCCATTTTATGAACATTTAACCAAGCAAAAACTCTACATATTTTCCCGTTTTACAAACTAACAATTCTATGTGTTTTTAAACAAGTACAATTTATATATCTACTTATTTTTCCCAAAAATAGATTGTACATTATTCTTTTTTATGAACCTTCAACCAAGCAAAAGCTCTATTTAAACAAACAAAAGTCATAGTAACACAACACATCATACATACAACAATGACTTCTCATCTTAAAGGTGTAAAAAAGTCAACAATGACAGATGAAATGCATAAAGCATGTGTAGGGTGAGCATTATTTGGTTTTGGACCGAGACCCAAACCGAATAAGGTTCGGTTTCAGTTTTGAAAATAATTAAATATCTTATTCGATTTCGGTTTTGGATTTTAGTTTCGGTCCAAAATCGAATAAGACTTATGCGATTATTAAATACCCTAAATTTTATGCATATTTTATAATTAAAAATATGTATATTTTGAAAATAACAATTATATGTATGTATTTTAAAGTCCAACTTTGGTAATTTAACAGGTTCAACTTTGGGCCTAACTTTGAAATACAACGAATATATATATATATATATATATATATATATATATATATATATATATATATATATATAATTTAACCACAACCTCAACTTTGGGTCCGACCCATTAAACAATAAAAGTAGCCCAACCGAACAAACCGAATAAAATGAATAAACCAAATAGATTATCGGTTCGGTTTCATTACCGCTAATTTCAGTTCGATTTTGATTTTTAGTATTTTGGTTTACTCGGTTTTGCCTATTGTGGTTTGGTTAACTGAACACTCACCCCAAAGCATGTGAGTACAAAAAAGATAATCTAGGTAGCACTCAAGAATAATTGCAACAATGGATTTTAGAAAATTTTAACTTGTAAGTGAGTCAGGGTACAATATCAAATACGATCAAGCAAGTCTTAGGAGTAGCTCTCAGTTGCTCTTGAAAAAGGTGATGTTAAGCAACAAGAATCAGCGAAACTCTCCGACCTAGAGAAGGCTCTCTATGATGGATTGTTCAATACAACTTGTGAATATAACTATAGAACTAATCACATATAAGGCAAAAGAATTTCTAAAGAAGATGTACCCTAAAGATACTCTAGAATTCCATTTTCTCAAGGTTGGTTCAAGCGCTTCAATTTGCCTTTTAGGAGGAAGTGGATCAATTGATATAGAGGCAATGAAGATAAATTTGAAGTCCATAAGAGAGAAAGTGGATCAATTTGAGATGAAAAATATTTTCAATATAGATGAAACATTATTGTTTTCTAGACCACAACCAGATCATTCTCTTGCAACAAAGCAACTTCAAGAAAGAAAAAAAAAAAGATAAGAAAAGACTTATAGTTGTTATTTGTTGTAATGAGGATGGTTCAGATAAAATCATTTGATTATTGGAAAGTATGCTAAATTGTAGTGTTTCAAGAATGTAAACTTGCATAGTATTAATTGTGAGCATCGTTCCAAGAAATGAGGTATTATTGGAAGAATATGTTGGACGACACAATGGTAGAAAAGTTGTCTTGCTTGTCGATAATTGTTCTTCTCAGCAGAAAACTATTGAAAGATTGCAAAATGTTGAATTATGTTTCTTGTCACCAAACACAACATCAAAGATTCATCTTTGTGACGCAGGGATCATACGAGCTTTCAAGATGTATAATTGTAGTCAATGTTTTCGTAGTTTTTTGGAGGGTTATGAAGTATGGGAACCAAATCATAGTTTAAAGTATCGGCCGATACCGATCCGATACGGCCGATACCGATACAGTTTGGCATGTCCCGATCCGATACCGACCGATACCCGATACTGACCGATACCGACATTAGAGGTCTCTTTTCCAGTCAATTTGGCAAAAAAATTTGAATTAAAAAGACTAATTAGAAAGGATGTAAAAGCATAATAAGGTTGTAAAAACATATAAAAGAGGAAAACTTATCTATCGCATATAAATCAATCGACAAGGATGACTACTATTTCATTCAATATCAAAAATACTAAGAAACAATACTGAAAATACTTTAAATTATGCATAATTGTATAAAATATATTATCTAAAATGTTAATAATTTACTAATAGTTGTTTGCTTTCCGATACCAAAAAATCCGATACTCCGATCCGAAACCGCCGATACTACCGATACCGCCGATCCCGATACTCATAGAAATGGTCCGATACCGATTCCGATACCGATACTTTGAACCTTGAACCAAATCCAAAAAAGATAAATGTTTTAGATGCAATGAATCTTGCAATTCCTGCTTGGACAAGAAGTGTTCTAGCAAATATATTTGTAAATTGCTTTCGACATGTAAATTTCGGCATGCGGATAACATGGTTTTAAGGAATTTGAATGAACCGTTGGATGGTAGAGGCATTCAAAAACTTCAAAATGTAATCAAAGAGTTGAATTATCGTCATGGAATGGATGTCGGTGACCTCTTGAACTACCTTGGGGAAAATGACACAACTTCAGAGATATTGAGTGACAAACATATAATTGAGTGTGTCATGGAGAATGATCAAGATGATTAAGTTGAAAATGATAGTTCTACTATAAAGCATGTCTGGCGAAAAGAAGCTCTCAAAGCGGTGGATGACATTGAATAATCTTTTTGTTAAAGCAAGAGAAAACCATAGTCTGGACAGGAGAATGATCAAGATGATTTTAGGAAGGCTTCATAGTCGAATCATAAGTACTATGTATATAAAAAAATTATTAATTTATATATTACGTGGGACCTACATGAATTTTTTATAACGTATTATCTTATAAATTTGGCACATTATTAATTTAGCACATTATCCCCAAGTCGGGACAGACCAAAAATAATATTTAACCAAGGTTATTAATTTATCGGTATTAAATTATCGAGGCTGTACTGTATATGGCCCTGCTACTCGAAGTCGAACCTGCATATCCAGTACAAAAGCACTAGTAGTTTTAGGCTCCTGGGGAAGATTGTTGCTGCTTTTCAAACAGAGTGGTACTGTAGTCGGTGTAAGCTTGTGAAGAAAATAGGTTCGCCCACACCAATAATTCACCAAGTTTAACATTACTAACAGTGCAAACAGCTGCTGATGACAAGATAAACATTTACAAGTCCTATGTGGTATGCACCATGCAGCCACGCCCACTGAATTGACCTCAACATTAAACTTGGGTCAATGAAGTACTGCTCAGAAACATCAGGCAGCAAGATAAAGACTATGCCTACTTCACACAATGAGACAAGTATTTGGATAAGCTTTCATAGAATAACATTATCTGAAATCTTCAGAAAGGAGCTTTAGATAAACTTTGTATTTCTAATAATTTGTAGCCCAAAAAGTATTATACCAGGAAAGAGTTCTAATTAATATACCTCAGGTGGGGCAAATGATAGATAGCTTGAGTGATGTGGTGATCCTGTAAAATTGTATCCAGGAGTCTCCAGAGGAGTTTGAAACATGTAAGGGTCTGAAAGTACTGGATAGCCATCTACATGTGGGACTTCCACATAATGAGGCAGAGGTGACCTGCTAAGATAAAGTTGCAAGAATCAATTAAAGAAGTAAATTTGACTGTTTTTTTTTTCTGTGCTTGATAATTTAATATAAGGTCTGGAAAGATGTCATATCTTAAAGTTAGGTTCTCTCTTGCAGTAAGAATTCTCTACAACTAAAATATCTGCATGAAAATGTCGCAAGAACCTTAGTAAAATAATAAGGCATGCGGGAGTAAGTATGGATAGGTCGAATAACTTATTTGGAAACTAAAGTATAAGCCATATAGGATATATCCATAGTGGCTGAAAATTGGTCTAGTTATTCGAAACATGGAGATGGAAGATACCGTGATGCCCTAATACCTTGTATAAAGCAAACACAATGTACTGCTATTATATATTTATTCCTTCTTTCACGTAATTGTCAAAATAAACTGGCTATGATCAACACCTATTATCCTGCTTACAAAATACAAATTGCAAATAGTTTTCCTTTTAAACACTTTGAGTTGATGTCCTTTGACAAAGGGTGGTTATATACTGCAGACCATCCAGGTTGGGTTAGTTAGTGTCATGAATATTTTAGAACTCGACTTAAGTTCAGGTTGGTCCCAGCTTCTTGGAATTAACCAAAAGGTTACAGAAATGATAAATGTGTCATTTACAACTGTCATCCATTTACGTGATTACAAAGGTTTCCCAGATACTACCACATGCTCCAATGTTGTTACAACACCTATTTGTTCTTGGGGTTGTGGGTGGTTAGGCAGAAGATTTTGTTCTTGGGGTTGCCGGTGGGGCGGATACAGGCAGATTGGAACAAACAGACCTGCTTCCCCAGTCATGGCCGATGAAGGGGATAAGAAAGAGTGGTTTAAAAATGAAAGAGAGAGAAGAGGACATACCTACAGGAAAAGATGAAATATACCGTGGAGAAAGGAGGATGGTGCCCCCTTCTATGCACTTAATGGACTTTTTTTCTAGCATGACACATGGCATGATAACCTTTTTTTACAAGCCAAGCTACCTTACTGATAACCAGTCCCCCACCCCAATGTGTGTGTGTAAATGTGTGCGTGCTTGTGTGCGTGGTTTGGCCTAAACTCGTACCCCTATTGTCCCTTGCTCTTTATCTTTTCCCTTCATTTCGTCTCCTTTCCAACTGTTCACCACCATCTGCTAGCCCGTGACTCCAAAGTGACTCCAAAATTCTACACTAGACTATTGACCTTGCTAGTTGGTCCATATCTGATGTGGTCACAAGCCTTTCTGGACATGATAAGGCAGTTCAAAGAAATTCTAGCAAGATGCTCGGGAAACGAACTCCCAAAGCAGTACGACATTCAAACTAGGACCAGATATATATACAGGCTTAAGAGCAAGAGTTCAGCAGAACAAAGAGTGGGTAGAAAGAAAAGGCACCAATCAAGCAAGGAATAGAATTAGATTGACATCATAAAATATGGAAAGAAGCACAATAATACCTGCATCTTTCTCTGGGATGGAGGAAATGTGACCAGCAAGGCACTTTTCTTTCCGCTTGCCATTGTTCATCCCAGACAGTTTTTGTGTAAGCTGTTGAATTGAGAGAAGAAAGCTTCCATATGTTATCAAAATAGATCTCCAACCTTTTGGCTATACTAGGACAGCCGACAAGATAGATCCCCACCTCTTTCACCTGGATAACATTTCAGAATACAAAAACAGACTAAGTAAAGAAGACATGTAAGAGAATGTTTATACAAAGAGATTTTAATTCGTAAGAACAAAAGCCATTATAATTCTAGCATTACCTAATACAGAATAGAATGTGTAATTTGCACAGAACTGTCGATGCTTCTTACTAAAGTAGGGAATACTCGGCATTTAATTCTTAGCATTTAAACTGTATTACTATTTACTATAAGTAAGTTATCTGAAACAGAATCTACACTGCTGCTACAGCAGTAAATTGCTAGAAATTTTTAGATGAAGCATTAAACTCTTGTTCATACCTGTCTTTTTTATTCTATCATTAGTAGGAAAGACAAAAATAGTCGTGTGAGCTCATGATAAGCTTTTTTGGGTGCAAATAGTCGAAATCAAATACCTGGGTAAGAGACTTCCAGTCATTGTTGGCTGACCCAATATAGATGTCTTTATCATCCGATATCCAAACTTTTGCATGAACAATGCCGGAACCCCACCATTCACCAAAAAGTACTGTCACATTCTGCACATTTGGCCTTCCTGAAGCAAGAACAGCAGACTCGTTTGCATAATCAGGGTACACTCCAGAATGCTGCAAAATCCTAGTTAAATGGAACCATAAAACTCCACTTAAGTAACTGATATGCATGCTCTTGACAAAATAAGGAAACTGCCAGTACATAAAGCGGTAATACAAATAAAAAATAATGAGAAGTCATCTTCATAGCTATTTTTCTAGAGTATCTTTCTTGGCAACTTTACAGCAATTTTGTACATCATTTATTGGATTTATAGCAGTATCCATTATAAATAAACTTACAGAACAGCAATTTTCCTGATCATACTGAGGTCAGAAGAGATTGTTGGAATATTAAAGGAACACAACAAAGCAAACAAGAACATCTAGAAAGCAATTCATAGCCTCCAATTGCTCTCACAAGTGACTACCAAATGGAAAAAAAAAAAAAAACCCAAAATATTTAACCACGATGAAGATCAATTAGCTCCACTCGTAGTTTTCAAAGACAAAAAGCGCACTTAGGCGCCAAGGTCATTTGAGGCCTAGGTGCGCAAAAACTGAACGCAGGCTCAAGCAAACCAAGGTGTATATATACAAGAATATTAAGAACCGAGGCTCTCGACCTCAAAATTGTTGTGTTTCGCTTCCAGGACACATGACGCACTTATTCACATCAAAATCAAGGAAGCTTCAACAACGGTTGAACCCTAAATGGGGAGGGTTGATGATGCTGATGGGTCATTTTATAAGGTCGCACTTGCTAAAGGGAGGCAAAACCTCACTCAGCCCTGAGCTTCTTGTCTAGACGTGCTTTTCATAACTAGGGCTCTACTTGGCTAGTTATTGTCGCCATTCGAATTTCAAACTGCTCTTAGACTAACTAAGGGTGGGCATCACTCTCCGGTGATTTAATTCGAAAAGGAAGCAATAGGCCAATAGATCAGAGCAAGGCCAATATTTTCCTTGGCTATGGAGGGTAGCCACCACTAACGAATTTTAAGAGGGGATGGCCAGTGATCATAGCCGCTCCCTACAAACACAAATAAAACTAAACCTGCTACTATCTATCCTTTTACTTGAAACTCTATAGCCTAACTAAGGGTGACTAGCAACAATTTTCAGCAAAGAATTCCACAAAATTCCATAGAAACATGTAGAAGGTTTCTTATCAAATAAAGAAAAGGTGGGACATGTAAAATCCCTATATAACCAGCTCATTCATGAACCACAATTCTGACAAATGTAGAAAACGTCGGAACTTCCATTACAAAAAACCTGATTTTTATGCTATGAAATTTAACCCAACTTTTCCTTTTCGCTCTTTTATGCCACATAATCAAATAATCTTAATAAGTTCACGTTTTGTATATCAATGAGGGGTGATTATAAAACTGTTTTAATATTCCCCTGAGTGTTTTAATTTTCTGAATTGATCAGGTCATCATCAAGCATTGTGTCAAACAAGTATGCGACGCAACATGGACACTCCAAAATACAATAGGACACGCCGAAACGGGTGCCGTGTCGGTGTCGTTTCTTGCCGCGTTCGTGTCGTATAGTTCGAACGAAGAATCACCTCACGTCGACCTTGCGGTCGGCGGCGTCCTCCAAACCCTCGTAGACCCTTCGCCCCTCGTCCGCCCCGAACCGCTCGAGGTCGGCAGCGGAGTATCCGTAGTCCCCGGAATTAGGGTTCTCCGGCTCCGCCAGCAGCTGCCAGTACTGGGCTAAAATGTCCAGCTTCCTCGTCGCGTTTCCCGCCATCCACCTCAGCACCTCCCCTGCCAAGAAAAGAAAAATCAAGAGAGGGTCTTTTTGCAAATAACGTAAAATTTGAAGGGGGCTTTCGAGATACCTGTCGAGAGGACTCCAGGGACGCGGTCGAGGAGGGGCATGTCGGTGGGGATCGACTGGACCAGCCATGCCGAGCAGGAAACTTCGGCTAGGGCCACCGGCGGTGACCACACCGCGAGGAGGAGAACGGAGAAGAAGAAGAAAGGCTTCATTTTTATTTTTATTTTTTACTTTTATTTTTATTTTTTGACAGGGAATGATTGGGAGTCAAATATGTAGTGATGGAGAAGGGGTGCGGCCACCGGAGGTTGATTGTAAGGCGGATTTTCCGATCCATGTCAGTGTTCCGTGTGCGCTGGTCCAGCAGATCTATTATCGAAATTGCCAAAAATATATATATTACTTTTAAAATATATGGAATTTATTGGATTTTGAGTCAAACTGTAAATTGATTTTATAGTGCGTGCAATATTTCCTATTGAAAAAGAATTTTGGAAGGGTTCATGTATTATAAATAAATAGAACATTTACACCTTCCTTAATGTAAATTCCATCGATTTCATAAATGGCAAGACCTGTCTGTGTTAAAATTGGGCTCTTGATAAAGGCATTACAAAAATGACTCGGAACTAGTTCAATATTAGTGCTAGTTCAGTTAGGAAGAATTTTTATTTAGGTTAGTCCAAATTTTACTAGGGTTGTCCACCATCTTCACCTCCCTCCTCCTGCTCCTCCCCCACCCTCACCCCCCTCCTGCCTCTCATCCTCCCACCTCTCGCGATTTTCCGTCTCTCCGCGTTGTCAACCTCGTCATCGACCGCGTTGCCGCCGTCGAGTCGCACCTCAAGCACCTTCCCGTCTGCTCCGTCACGAAGGCGATGAAGAAGGCGATGAAGAAGAAGAAGAAGAAGAAGCGTGCGGGGGGCTGCGCGCGGCGGAGGCATGCGCTCGCGGGGGGATGCGGCCTAGCCCCGACGGCGGCGACGGCGGCAACAGCAGCAGAAGCGGCAGCAACAGCGGAGACGAGCATGTGCGCACCTACGCCTCGCGCCCCCCCCCCCCCCCCCCCCCCCACCACCACCACCACTCTCGCCGTCTCCTCCTCCTCCCGCTCCTCCCCTTCCGGCTTTCACGCAGTCCCGTCCTCTTGTCACCTCGCTTAGCCTTCTCCTCCGGACTGTCAAAATTTTGACAATCCTAAAAAATTAACATTTTTTTAGGACTGTTAAAATTTTGACAGTTCTTCCAATTGGTAGGACTGTGAAAATTTTGACAGCCAATTGGTAGAACTGTCAAATTGCTGTCAAAATTTTGACAATCTTAATTATAAAAAAAATCAATTGAAAGTGGACAGTCCAGAAAGTAATTTTTGAGAGTGAGAAATTTATAATTATTAACGGCTCAAGAGCCTAAAATTGTGATCATTAGGTTCTAGTCTAATACGTATTCTTCCAAATTCAACATGTATCCCTCAAATGTCTTGACATCCAACAAATATTCAACAAATATTTCTCAGCGTAATTGCGACCATTAGGTCCTAGTCCAATATGCATTCATCTACTGTCTTGACATCCAACAAATATTTTTTAGCATAACATCCAAAAATAACCAATGTTCTTTCAAAAGAGACAAAAAGAATTAGCAATATCTTAATCAGTTAACATAATAATTTTGGAAAACGGATTAATATATTAATAATAGAAAATGCTAAGTTTACTACCAAAGACTTACAACCTTCTTATAACCCTCTTTCTGCTAACTGGATCCCATTCGACCCCACCTCTCCTCCAATGAACGGCTGTCACGTGACATTTCTGTCATCTGGCGGCCATCGAACTGCCATCGAGTTCTACCTTTTTCTTCTTTTCCAATGGACGACAGCCACGTGGCCGATTGTAAAAAGGTTGTAAGCATTTTGTTGTAGTCATAGCACTGCTCATTAATAATAGACCACAAATGAGATTCAAATCAGATATGAGAAAAAATATCTTAGAAAGAACATATAATCTTGTTCATATTGTGTTGGAAAAATAGTAAGTATCCAAATGGAAGTTGTTCTATGAAATATTATATTGGACTTTATAAGACCTAAAAAAATTTATTGTCCAGTGTAGAAGTGTTTCATATATTTTCTTCCTCAACTACTACTTTTTATCATATGTAAACAAAATTTTCTAGTCAAACATTTTTTTATATTATCGCGAATTATGAACCACGTGATCTTCATGAACCATCTGAGAGATACAATATTAATTAAATATTAAACATATATTTTTAAGCCTGGTGTTTGGTGATAAAAAATTCATGAGCTCAAATAAACTTCCTAAATGAGAGAACAAAAAATTTTTTTTAAAATAAAACTAAACAAAAATTAAATATATGATTAATTTCTTGATATCCTCAATTATTCAAATTTTTTAACTTGATATTCTAGACTTTAATATTAGACAACGTAATACCTTAATAATAATTGTATAACTTAATACCACATTGTTAACAAAAAAAAAAAAATCTTAATTGAAAAAATACTCACCTCACTCGTCCTCCCATCAAATACTCCCATTAGAGATGAGAGATAATCTAGTCAAACAATTATTACTTATTTTGTTAAAATAGAAAAATTAATCTCTGAATAACGGAAGGTATCAATTAGAAAATATTCAATCGTTGAGAATAATGATGGATATGATATTAAAATTTAGGATATTAAATTAAAAAATCTGAATAACTAAGGGTACCGAGTTGAAATTAAATCTAAATTTTAATTAGTGAAAGACTTTATATATGTTATTCCAAGAGAACAAAAGAAACCCACGTGTCTTTCTTGAGGCGCAAGTAGTAACCGGAAAAAAATTTCCTTTTTATTCCAACAAAAGAGAGAGAGAGAGAGAAAAAACTCAAAAAAACTCAAAACTCTCCCTCCTTCTGTTCCAGCTGTCGGTTTCTTCGATCAAAAAGTAATTCTCCCTCCATTATTTCTTCATATTTTACTATATTAAGATTTGATGGATTATTTACATGTTTCCATGCTAGAACTTCCGTTTCTGAATGCCATCGGGTCATTGGAGAGAATGTTCTGGAGAGGTGGCGGGGAGAGCTCCCTTTTTTGTTCGATCTCCATTTGCTCTTGAAAACTTATCTAAACCATTTGTTCATTTATGAAATGTTTGAAATTTTGTTTGCTATTTATTTGGAATTTATATTTTATTCTTTAGGTAGGACAGTGTGACGTAAAGAAATTCTACATAAGAAAGATAACTGGGTTTTTTTATTTTATTTTCTTCACTTGGAAAAAGGTGTTTCAATTTCAGGGTCAATAATGTAAAAGTAATTTTTCGAATGGTATTAATTACTTCTTGGCCAAAAGAGGTCGTCATTGGATGTGTCCAGACGACGGCGTCGCTACCGCAGCAGCAATGTGTTGTTGTGCTCCAAAGAGTCCACCCTGGCCTGAAACTCCCACCCCTACGTCCGAGGTGGAGGCTCACTAACGAACAGTTCTTCGTCGGCATCACTGCGTGTCGTCAGAAGAAAGAGGACGGCAAGGATGAACTTGTCGTAACCTAATTCTAAATATATTTCTTAAAATAAATATTACTTAGTTAAAATTTATTATTATTATTTTATTTTTTATTATCATTACTTTGTAAATTTGTCCTCAAGAAAAATATGGCAATTTTTCAAACTTAGAAAGTTTGCAATGAAACCTTAGAAAAAAAAATTACAATTGCATAATTTTTCATGCCACCAACCATCCATGTGTCTCTTGATAAGCAAAGAGAGAGTGACTCCCACAAAACATAATGATGGGTTTATTGGTTTATAGAAATGGGGAAAAGGGTTTGAGTATATGGAGAATGGGGAAGGATTCGGTTCTCCATCCCATCTCTCTCCCCCTCACTCTTCATCTCTCTATCTTTCCCTCCTCTGTCACTCTCTAATTGTTGTTGTCGCTGCTTGCCGCAGCTATTGGTGCGGGACCGCCGGCGGCGGCCACCCCGCTCCGGTCGACCACCTCCACCACTTTTATTTTTTTTTAGGTATAATTTTTTCAATCTTTTGAATCTAGATTAGTTCATTACAAATGAGAATTTATTTTGATTATATATTGTTATTTTGAGTCTTAGGCTATCAATTGGGAAGAAAGTAAGGAAATCAATGATCTCTTTCAATCAATAACCAAAACTAGGCAAGCCCTTTTCCTCTACATCCATCTTGCTCTATCACAAACTCCTCTTTGACTCTATTTTATCAAATATTGGTAATATCAATATTTCATTAAGGGTAGAATATAAATCCAAAATCTGAAATTAATTTTGTGTGTTCATATATGTTTCATTTGAATAGGTTGAACATATACATAAGGATGTAGGATAATCCATTCAAGTGTTGAATATTTGTTTATTCCATTACAAGTGTTAAAATTCTGAATTTTACATATGCGCACGAGTATGTTACTTTGTAGTACATATTCAAAAACTTGGCCACACCGACGCTAGCAGATTTGTGATAGTATGTTAAGGCTTAGTATCAAGGTTGGTGAATTATGGACGTATTTATATAAGTGGTCTCTAGGTAGTGAAATTTCATAAAGTAGTGGAATTTAGAAGTCTACACACACATGAAATTCATATTTTAAATTAAAATACACTTGTAATTTCAATGTTTGTATGGAAAAGCTCTTATAGAAATTTTGTATGTTTAAAGTTGTGTAAAATAGTTGTGATCTTTAGTGCCATATTATCTTATTATTACTTGACACCAAAATATATAAAAGAGAAGTATCTAAATAAGCTTTAGGAGTCCTACTTAGATAAAACAAGATTTTCATAGTTAGCAAGACAAACTACTTGGTAAGTAACTAATTATAGTGAGCATATATACTGTCCACACTAGCAAATGGGGTTGAGTTAATGATCTTTCAAGGAATTAAGAATATTTGAGGAGAAAAATATAAGTAGGATTATATGAAAATTATATACGTTGTATAATAGATACTTTATAAATAATTTTGGGACAGCCTTGTTTTCACATTAAAACTAATAAGTGGATTTCATACATTGATTATCTAGAAGTTGTGTTTATATATGAACTTGTTTTCATTTCATATTATGAACTCGTTTATGTTTCTAACCATTTATTATGGATTCCAAGGATGGAGTTTGCTAATTCTGAATTGCTAATTTATTTGCTAAGGTAAAGAAAAGTTTCGGTGATAAAGTTTCTTACTTGTTATTATATATACACCTGCGTGTGTTACCGGTGTTGAGAATTGCTCCACCGAAGGGGTCGACGTACCAAAAAATTCTACGGAGGGTTGCTCCGGGTCTCTTTTATTAAATTATAAAATTTTGGAGTCCAAAATATGAAGGAGACTCTACCGAAATGTGCAAGAATTTTTAGAGAGAGTCGTTTCGAAAAAATTTGAATAATCGATTGTTCTCTAATATAATTTTTTTAATTTAGGATTAAACCCTAAAATTCTTAGATTACGAATTTATCTAAATTTAGGATGCGTATGACACTTTTGCAAGGACACTTTTGCACATGCACGAAAGAGCAACAAAATTATCATTGTTATATATATTCCAAGGTGAAGAATATGATTTCCATATTTTCGAAAATTTTCTACCATTTGGAATAGTACCGTTGAGCGTGATACCCCGAGTACACGAAAACGATATTTTATTGGATATTTGACGTTTTCGCAAAAAACGGAATGATTTATAAAATGTGAAATTCTCGCAAATGTGTAATCTCTGACACACAAACGGAGAATGCAAAGCAGAATTTTCTTTAATTCAACTTAATTTAATTGTTAGATTAGAAATGGATGTAATTTCTATAGATTGCATTGGGATGGGAGAGAACATTTGGATCACCCCGTCGAACTCTCAACAATATTTATTTTAAAAACTGATCAGTAGTTTCCGGCATACGTATGGCCATACGATGACCGCAGTGAGGCTTAGCTCACTTATTTTCCATTAGATCCAAATTTCGAAAGAGATCGAATTCGACAATTGTATCTGTCCAATGTTTTACGTATGTTCCGAATTCTTGGAAAAGTTCAAGATATTCGACAATTGATTTTATTATCACATGATTCGAATTTTCTAAAATAAAGAATAATTCGACAATTGTTATATCATGTGCTTATCGCATTTTTATGTGATTCAATATTAATGTTGTTGACACAATGCTGTCAAAAATACCTGTGGAAATTGGAATCTAAGCACCATCCGCCAGGAAATTGCATGATCCTGGGTAAATGTGATTATTGCCGGGACAATAGGTGTTGATGGTGATCCGAAAGCGTTATCTAAAATTTGCATCTGCATATAGGAATAATTGTACTATGAGTTGTGGTTGTGACTTGTGATTGGACACTTTGTAGCATAGGATTAATTAGAGTTATAAAACTCATATTTCAAGTTTACACAATAAATTTCTTCAGAAAAATAGCATTTCTCAAAAAAAAATTATTGTTATTCATTCATTAACCTTCCTTACAACATCATCTTTATTTTATCTTTATGTCCGTCGTTGACATAAGGGCTTGCTAGTCATTCTGACGACCTAGTTTTTATTCACTAGGAACTGATAAAAATGAAGAAGAAGCACTACCTTTTTTAGCGTCGACGAGGTCGATAGATAATGAAAGACGACTTTGGGGATAAATCAGTTCAAGAACTTTTGTGACTGAATATGTAAATTAAACTTTTTGAGAAAAGACTTGATGATGTAAATATTGAAATATATAAATATGAATATTTTAGAATGTAACCTTATTGTCCTGTACTTATCCTAGAAAATACAGGCGACAATCGCGGGTATGATACCGACAGTATTGTACGGGTGCGTATCCTGGGGATGTATTATTGTACCTGGATTCCGTATATGGGAACCGGGGCGTGACAGAACTCCACCGCCTTCTGGTTCAGCGGCAGGGTCGTCGAGGCGGGTGCGAATTTGGTCGAGTATGCGGAGGGCGTCATTGAGGCAGGTGGATTTTGTAATGTCCCGCTCCGCATGGTGCATTATGAAGGCTGGGTTGGCTCGAAGAAGCCTATTGGACTTGAAGTTATGCGAAATGGATATTTCATGAGGCTATGAGATCGTGATGAGAAGTCACTTTAGATACCGGTGAATGGTGTTGGTTCTTCAATCATTTATCTTCACACTTAATAAAATAATTACGTTCATGTCTGTGTAAGTTGTTGCTTAAAGTTACCTAGTAAGAATCCACAAAAGATAACGAAAAATAATCATCATATTTCTATTAACATGTAATATTTTATAATGCTAGATTATATTGTATTGTTATATAGAGATTTGGGACTGTACGTCGCCATTTATGGTAAGTCCCAGGAATTAGGCAGTGAGTATGTCGGGCTACGGCTCGAGGAGATTTCGGTAACATAGAGAATAGTCCCAAGGGTGGGCAAGATAGTCCTTGAATTGGACAACAAACATTGTGAGATGTGGATAAGGGCAATGTAGAAAAAGAATGAGAATTGTCACTACTAGAATAATCGGGATTAGCGACGTTTTTTAGCGACTCCATTTAAAAACGTCGCTAATTTAGCGACTCCATGTAAAAACGTCGCTAGACGTCGCTAATTGGCGACATTTAGCGACGTTTAGCGACTTTTATTCAGTTTTTAAAAGATTAGTCGCTATAAGTTCAATTTAGGTCGCTAAACGTCACTAATATGTTTTATTTAGCGACGTTTAGCGACATTTTTAGCGACGTATATATTTTGGACATTTAGCGACGTCATTAGCGACGTCTTAAACGTCGCTAATTTAGTGACGTCATTATTGGCGTCGCTAAATTCTAAAGTAGCGACGTAAATTAGCGACGTCATTATTGGCGTCGCTATATCGTCGCTAAATTCTAAATTAGCGACGTCATTATTGGCGTCGCTAAATTTTTTACTTAGGGCTGATTCCCCCCATTTCCTTCGATCTCTCCCTCTCCCAAAATTCAAATCCGCTCTCGATCTCTCCCGCTCCGGCTCCTCATTCCTCCCTCCGGTGACCCCCCTCGGCCGCGTCCTCCCCCTCCGGCTCCCCTCCTCCCTCCGGCGCCCCCTCCTCCCTCCCAGCGACCCCCTCCAGCCGCGTACTCCCCCCTCCGGCCGCGTCCTCCCCCCCCTCCTCCTCCTCCTCCTCCTCCTCCTCCTCTAGGTAAACCCTAACCCTCTCTCTCTCTCTCACAGGACACACATGTGACACAGACACAGACACGACACGCACACACACACACACTGACACTAACACAGACACTGATGAGGACCTAGGGTTAGGGTTAGGGTTAGGTTTTTTGACCTGGGGTTAGGGTTAGGGTTAGGGTTAGGGTTTTTTATCAGGATTAAGGCTCAATTCTTCTTTCATGGGTCTGATTTGAGTTTTAGTTCATTTGAGGAGCCAGGTGTCCATTTTGCAGAGCGTGTCTTTTTCATACTATTGCTGTTATTTTTTGCTTATTTTGATAAACAAGCATCATAGATTTTCACTCAATTGCGTTTGAGAATGCAAGTACAAAGTGTTTAATGAAACTTATTCTTTTAAGCTAATTAAAGACTCAGTAGAAGTATTTATTTATCTGTAGTGTTCGTAGTTGTATTATTTCCTCAAAAAAAAAATGACACATGGTGTCGGTTCATGCGTCGGTTTTCCGATACGGTTTACATAGAAGCGTTCAATTTAAATTTGCGCTCTTATCAATTCACTCAAGGGAAAAATAGGAATAGATTTTTTTTATAAAATGGAGGATAATTAGAGCATCTTCAACCCTATTGTCTTATTTTTTACTGTGATTCCTACGTGGCATTAGGCACAAGACAATATCTTTCCTATGTGGCAAAATTATATTTACACAAGACAATGAGATAGAAAAGTATTCTCTAATGCAAAGGTAATGAGAAGATAATAAAATATAAAAAATTTAACTTCCAAGACTATTTTTTTTATTTTTTTTGGTGTTAGTGGTTGCTCCCAACTTTACGGAACTTAATCCGTTGTTACTGCTCTCTCTTTTTTTTCCTTGAATGCAAGTCTTTAATTTAATGCAGACATTGGTTAATAAGTTGATTATAGAAGCATCATGCTGCAACTTATTATATCGAAATGAACATTTTTCCTATTAATTTTGTATTTGTTTTTGCAAAATTTGACAACAAAGTTGACATTGTTTGGTATTCATGGTTGAACTTGGCTTTTGTGAGATGGCTTTCTTGACTGTTTAGGCTCCTCTTCTAATGTTCTCATAACGGAAATCTTAAATATGTGAAATAACTATTTAGACATCAATACTGAAGCCTTTATCTCAAAATTCTTGAGTTCATGGAGATCTGAAAAGTTTATATTCTTGCTGTCTACCTAAAGAACTAATCATGTTTCTAGGATCGGAACTGAGAGTGAGAATATAAGAGACATTTAGTGCTCAAATAGTTATTGATGTTAATGAAATTAGTCATCATATATTTTGCCAACCAATTTTTAGAAACAACATCAATACCTTTCGTGCAATACATATATAGAACTGATAAGTGAATGAAAATATTGTGCTTTTACCATGTTACTTTAGACTGCATTTTGAACTCAGACCCATCACTCTCTCTCACCCTAGCTTGCATGACACCTATCAGTAATTACAGATATGGACACAACACATGAAGAAAAAAATAGCATGTTATTAATAAACTACAATTTATGTATCTAATGACCTTCCAAAAAATTCTTCAGCTACAATTTATGTCTCTTGCTCAACTCGAAATTCAATCTATGTTTGAAAATTCTTGAGCTACAATTTATGTATCTAATGACCTTCCAAACAATATTAAGTGTGTTTTGACAGTTTTTAATTGTCGTGCATCTATAAACTAGCTCAGAAAATTTAATGGAGGGTTGATCACATAGACGATGTTTATGCACAGTCACCCAGCACCCATAGCGGGGATTGATCACATAGACGCTGTTTATGCACAGTATCTGAGGGACTGGTATGTGCCCCAGCGTATTGGATATCCTCAAGATTGATACTGTGATATTTCATATACTTTTATTGTAGTTATTGTGTGATACAAACAACTTATATATTATGCCCATTGTGTGACTGTGATACTTATATATTATGCATTTTGTGTGACTGTGATACTTCTATTTTGTGTGTATTGTGTGACTGTGATATTTTATATATTTTTTGTGTTATTTCCTACCAAAAAAATTTAATGGAGGGTTGCTCCAGGTTTGTCTATAATATTTGTGTGTATTGTATGACTGTGATACTTTTTATTCATATTAAATGATGTTAATTTACCGGTGTTGAGTGTTCCACCGAAGGGGTCGGCGAACCCAGAGAATTCAACGGAGGGTTGCTCCGGGTCTATTTTTAATTAAAAATTTATAAATTGCAGGAATAATAGTTTGGAAACAATTTAGTATTTTTTTTATTTTTTCTGTAAAATTAGCGACGTTTTTAGCGACGTTTAGCGACGTTTATACACGTCGCTAACTACGTCGCTAATTAGCGACGTTAATAAACGTCGCTAAATACGTCGCTAAAAACGTCGCTAAATACGTCGCTGTATGTCGCAAATTGCTGACATGGCAGTACTGCCAGGTCATTAAAGACGTCGCTGCCACGTCGCTATATAAGTCGCTAATTAGCGACGTTTAGCGATGTTTGTTTACGTCGCTAATTAGTGACGCTGCGTCGCTAAACGTCGCTAATTTAGCGACACATTTAAGTCGCTAAAAAACGTCGGTATAGCGACGTTTTTCCTTTCAGCGACATGCCGATTTTCGACTTCTGTAAAACGTCGCTAATTACGTCGCTAAACATGATTAGCGACATTTTTTTGTTATTTAGCGACGTTTTTTGACGTCGCTAATTTGACTTTTTTTGGTAGTGTGTAGGATATCAATTAAGTTTCTATCATGTATTATATGTTTCTTTATAGCTAGTTGCATATGTATGCATGATCATGGACTTGTGCACAAGATTTATGTTCCTCAAATGGTACTCCGGGACCACGGACCTGATTCATCCTAGGGAGGACGAGGATGGTGTTGATGTACTAGTATCAAAATTCGTGACCTTCAATGAGGATCTCTTCCTGCATTGAAAGGGACGCTGAATTTCAGTGTGCTGATGTAGTAGCACGGGTGATTCGAAAACCTCTTGGGGGCTTGCTACTTGCTGGTGAGGGAAGCCATCTAACTACGAAGTCCAAGATGATGCGTACATAGTAACCTTCATGTAGACATGGTGCATGCTAACAATGTCTTATACAGACAGAGTGTCACGCCCCAGTCCCAAAATACGTAGGACTAGGATACGTAACCATGCCAGCCGCCCGTATATATGGCAACTCCAATATATGGAAACCATATATACGTGCGTACGCTGTATAATGAACAATAGTTCACCAGTGGTATAACTAATCACAAGTCACAGGGTAATATCTAAATCTCATCCACAGAAGTCAAATATGAATAAACAATAACCATGTAACTAGATCTCAATACAGATATCTAAGAATGACAGTCAGATGAAATCAAATCTACTGCCGAAAAAGAATATAAAAGGAACCAGAATACACACCATAAAGAACAATATCTGACAATCACGAGGCTCGAAGAGAAGACCTCCTCGGAAAATAAGTAGCCTGTCCGGATCTGTGCTCCTGCGAGTACTCAAGAACATATACACCTGGCAGGGGACCAGGTCCTCAGAGGGACATAGCAAGATACAGAAAAATGACATGCCATAATGTAAATACTGAATAAATAAATGGGGTGTGCTAACCATCTAAGTGAATGCAATTTAAAGACCTTGTAGTACGCATGGGAATGTGTGGCTAGACATATGCTGACGTAATTCACCAATCCGTAGTGACTGACTAGTATATGCCACATATGCCCCCGTTCAAGGGAACTCTGCAATCGACCATCTCCAAGGAGCATGGTGCGAAGGTATAAAACATATAAGGAGGGGGTGTCCCATACGTCTACTAGTATCTTTCCCGCCCAATATAGATGTACAAATTTTGAAAACGACGTGGACACCTCCTATTATGATGCAAGTCTCAATACAATAAACAACTGAGCTAAAATACCGCTACACGTGTTGCTCACACTGATGGCCAGTCGCGCATGAGGCACGCGTTCCTACATGTACTCACTCTGTGACGTGTAATGATACGTGTCAAGGCCTGGGAAGTTATATCAATAACTTCACAACTTTAGGTGGGTCTACTAGACACTAGGTCAGACACAAGTCCTAACGTCAACGCCTTCGTTGACTGCACCCGAGTCTGCTCGGACGCGCACATTTATATAATAAATAAATATGTAACTAACAATAACTAAATTTAAACAGTACAACAAGGCAAGGTATACTTGCCTGGCAAGAGCTGCAAAATATAATGTCCAGATATCAAATGCCAAGAAGTCAGAAACTATGGCCTCAGAAGGAAAGTCTCCGGATGCTGAAATAAACATCACTAACAGTCTCAAAAAATATCAAATAGCTAGAAACGCCTGTCCTTAAGTCCAATTTGGACACAGGGGCAAAAATAACAGTTTTCGGTCAAAGCGGGGTCCACATGTGGGCCCACTTTGCACCGAAAAACGTGCCAGGGTCAAAGGTCTCCAAATTTGCCAAACTTAGTGTCAACAAGTCAGGAACGATGATACGAACCCAACGGAACTTCCAGAATTGGATTCCGATGAGCCGAACACAAAATCGCCCGTCAAGTGGAGCCTGTGGGGCCCACGATACGCGATTTTGCCAACGTTCTCAGAATCGAACCAAACTTGGATCACAGGACCAGCGTATCGCTACGAGTCCGATGGTGCAAGTTTCGTCTCGATCCGACGTGTGTACACAAAGTTGCAGCGTATTCCAGAACTGACGGATACGGGACGGTGTCGGCGGATACGCGTTAATTCCGGTGTGCACGCACATCCAAATCAACTTCTCCGAATTCCTACACGTCCGTATCAACGTCGCGCACGTTTCGGTAAAGACCGCGTGCGACCAAGTCGTCCCGTTTGGCGGGGCGTACTCAGTTCCGGGGTGAATCGGGTCGTTGTTTTTCCTGTTTTTGGATCGCGTGTCGCAATCGCCACAGGACGCGATGCACCGAGCGGGTTGCACGGGCATCGAGAGGGTCACATAGCCTACGTGTAATAACTGACAGAATTAAAAACGGAAATACGAGGTGAGAGGAATCGTTACCTGAACAGGGCTCCGTGAAGGCTGTTTTCACGTGTCCTTGATGTTGGTTTGTGTCCTGGTCCGAATTTGTCGTGTCCGGGATGTGTCCAGCCGCTGAAAGGTTGCTGTGTCCGGTTCTTGACGTGTCCGGAGCTAGGGTAGCGGGTCAGGGGGTTGCTGCTGACCGGACGGGGGAGCTTTGGCCGGGGGACGACGGCTCGGGGCTGTCGCACTGCTGGTCGGGGGGGGAAGGGAAGCTCGGGGAGGAGAAGAGGGGAGACGGGGCTTGGGGTGGCCGCTGGTGGAGATTCGAGTGGGGGGTCGGCTGGCGGTGGAGTCGTAGGGGGTGGAGGAGATGGAGGTCAGGGAGAAGGAGGTGGTGGTGGCGAGTGGAGATGGAGGAGGAGCGAGCGGGCGGAGGTCCGACGAGAGGGGAAGAGGGAAGGAGGAGGAGCTGGAGCTGGGGGGAAAACTCGCCGCGGCCCGGGGAAAAGATCACAGCGAGAAGGAGGAGGTGGTTGAGGGGTCGGCACGGCGCTGTGCCGGCGACGACGCTGATGATGGCGGTGGCTGTGGAGATGGGGTCGGCGAGGCGAGCTCAGGGAAGAGGGGAGCTGAGGAGAGAGGGGAGGAGGAGGAGAATAGGAGGAAGAGGAGAGAGAGCGGCCGGGGTGACTCGCCGAGGGGGCGGGGCTCGCCGCCGGCGGGGCGCTCGCCGCTCCGGCCATGGGGGGGTCGGCTGCGGCTGGGTCAGGGGGGGTTCGGCTGTAGGGTTAGGGATTGGGTTTTTGATTTTCTTTTCTTTTTTTTTTCTTTTCTTTTATAGAAAAATATATTAATTAAATATGTAAAATATCTAAAGATATTTACAAGATATTTTGGGATATTTTCGGGATATTTTCGGGATATTTTCGGGTGGGTCCCGTCTCCAAATGGACGGTGCAGGTTCACCGGCCAGTGAGGGGGTGACACCTCGCACTGCGATTTGCAGGAAAGTCCCTGTAATTTCTTAAATTGCGTAAAGTCCTAGTTTTGGGAAATTGCGCAATTACGAAATTGTCTGAGAAAACACCCGTTTCCGAAAAATACTAAAATTCACAGGATTGCAGGGAAAAGCTGTGTGAGGGTTCCGGGGGAATGGGGGTGAGTCTGGGCAGGGACTGGGCCTGGTTTTGGGATGATACGGGCCATCGTATTTAATAATTAATAAATATTGCGCACGGTGTTCTCTAATTATTTAGAGGCAGGTAGGGCCATAATTTTTCTACGGTGTCAATATACTAAATGTAGTATACTCAGTGTAGAATATTAACGTATTTTTGTTTGGGCAAAACAGGTGCATGTTGGGCCTCAAATTCCTAGGGGTACAGAGATGGATAAAGAGCAGGAAATAAAATAGGAAATAAATACGGCTTTTGTAACGATATTTGTGCGTCTCAAACGAGGCTCATTTTAGCACATCTGTGAGTTGCACAAAGTTCAGGAAAATAGTCTGGTATGTCTAGGATAGGTATGTGAACTTTGTTCGGGGATAACAGTCAAGGTAAAGCTCCAAATAATTAGGTGACGGACAGGTGCACAAGTCAACAGGATATGTAGGAAAAATAAATTAAAATATTGCCATAAATCCTAAATTGTTAAAATAATCCTAAAAATACTGAAATCTGGTCGAGGGAGTTTACACAGAGTATGATATAAGATACATGCATGCTTTACATACTTGTCAGATAGTAACTATAATTGACCCTAAGGCAACAGAACAAGATCACACTTAATAATGTTCCTATCACGTGATTACTTACTGTTGATTTTAGGTGAGCAGGGTCAGCCCTCTCACCAGTACACGGCAATGTACTGACCCACTTTTGTAGGCACTCTCAGGTACTTAGGTGCGAGGACACAGCTTGATCAGTCCTGAGGCATCGTAGGACGGTTGGGTGAGCAGAATATCTTCTCATGGAGAAGATGACTTCTATTATAAAGGACATAATATATGGAACAGATATCTGTTGTAGCAGTGATGTTGTATTCCGAGTCGGCAAATTCAATGTAAACTTAGATGTCATATTTAAAGTTGGCTACTAAGTGCCTTGTATTCAGCTACAACCTTGTATTCCATTACAACGACTACCTGGCGACGGCCTAGCGATGAATAATTGTTTAATTCGCAAATGGTGGTTGTTGGTCATCTAGTCGAGATTGGGTCGTCTCTAATTGGCGACGAATATTGTCCATTGCCTATAGTCCGTCGCTAATTCTCCGTATTTTAGTAGTATCCCCTCTCCGTAGGAAGTCCCCTCTTCGGCTTGGTAGGAAGTCCCCGGGCCCTGATGAGACACCCTATCTCCATTCTCGCATCTAGTGGAGTAACGGCTTCGTCTCTGACTAATGTTATCAGATGGATAATCCGGTAGAATATATATATGAGGTATATGGGGCTTTAGGCCATGCAAAATATCATGATCTATCCAAGCCACCATTCGTCGCATAAGATCAGTTACATTCGGCTACGTGGAACTCTATTTATTATTGATTGCTCCTTCCATTTTTATACGCTAAAATATAGATGGTTTCCCAATAAATTTATTGAAATAAAATGTACTATCGTCTATATGCGCAGTTTATAAATGAAGACTTACAAAAGCAACAAGCTTGTTTATTACTCTACTCATGCTACAATCATCTACAGCTCTATTAGTGAACCGCAACTCCTCAAATCTATAACCTCGATTGCATACAAGCGGTGCTCCCCACCAACATCTATAAGCAAGGTCACTGAACCCTGCATCATTTTAACCAAATGTTAGCAAAACACATCGACAAATTTAATAAAACCGAATAAAATGAAAAACTTACAGTCATCCGGTAATTGCACTTGGAGAGACATATTTTCCACACTATCAATTCTTCGAATCTCGAATCCCAACCAGGAAGCAAACTATGGATTCTAGATTGCGCTTGAGCGATGCCATAGCTACTAGCCGGTGGAGCATCAAAAATTATTTGAACCATCTCAAACTGTCGAAGAACACGATCTGTTGGATGGAACATGATCCAATAGTTGTATATGATATAAAAATATGTGTAGACTATATGAATACGACATCCTCTGAATATCAGGACCATCGAGACGTATAATGTATGGCATCCATGTAACCTATTTGATCATTATGGAGTAAATAAGAATGACATAAATTTATTTTAAATAAATTAAAATATGAAAAAGAGAGAACTTCCATTATATTTTGTTTTGACTTCAAATTGTCTATTTACTTCCGTTGTAATGTTGTTGTTTCTGAGATAAAGCATTGATTGTCTATCTTCTTGCCTCGTACAAGTGCAACCTAGACTTGTACGGTATCACGTCCATGGCTCTTTTTCGATTCTTCGGAATCGGGATGTGACAGATTTGGAGAGGGAGGAGAGGAGACGGTGGTGGGCAGATTTGGAGACGGTGTTGGGTAGATCTAGAGAGGGTGGGCATCGTCGAGGCGGGTGGACACCATTGAAGATTAGACGCGGTTGTTTTTTTTTTTAACATAACTACAAATATTTTATAAAATTTTATTTTAAAAAAAAATTCTAAATTTTATTTACCAAATAGAATCTTCAACTTTTTTTCGTAAAACTATTTTTCAAATAAAAGTAACCAAACTCAAAGTCAGAATTTATATATCGAGAAAAACAACTTTATCTTTGAAAACTGTTTTCAAAAAAAAAAAATTTAGAAAAATTATCCAAACGGACCCTCACTCCTCCACTCAATGGTTGTCACGTATCATTTGCATCCAACCTAAAACAGCTTTGGGAGTGGCTTGATGAACATTCACACTAGTTTTGATCACTAATTTGACATGTGGCAACCCTTGGAAGGATGAGCATTCCCACTAGTTTTTTGGGTGAACAAAAATGGACTCCTCTACTTTGGAAGAACAAATAACCCTCGTAATATTTTAAAAATTCCTAATTATCTAATTGCCCATGTTAAATTTAGTTTATAATATAATATAATAAATATAGATAAGAATATTTTTGGAATTAAACACTATGATGAAGTCTCAACTTTTTTATTATATATATATATACACACACACACGTGTATTGTACGTCTTTTATATCACTTGGAAAGAGCAAACAATAATTTTATAATTTTTCACTACCTGAAAAGAGCAAACTACAACCATTAATATTTTTTTTTATAAGTAATTACCTAACTATCAATTTTAAATTTAATGATAAATATAGTTAAAGATATTTCTGGAATAAAAAATTTCACAATAAATTTTAACTTTTCTTATTATACAGTACAAAAATCTCAAATTTTGGTTAAATAATAGGAAAAAAAAATAGAGAAAAAATTACCTAAAATAAGAGCCGACAGAAGGACAAAAAAGTTCGATGAAAAATATGGTATCCTCTTCTTCGAAATTTATAAAAGGATAGGGGCAATTTGGGAGGTGTGGAAAAAAAAAAGAGCAGCAGCGACGGACGGCACATCAGTAGCGGCAGCAGCGACGGACGGCGACGGGCAGCGGCAATAGCGACGACGGCGGCGAGCAGCAGTAGCGGCGTGCGGGATCGCGGGCGGGCCGCACGACGCGGCGAGCAACAGCAGCAGTGTGTGCGCGACGACGCGGGCGGAAGGGGGCGCGGGGTTTGCCGGGGGATTCAGGGGCCGGTGTGGGGTGGTGGGTGTCGCGCGAGGGCGCGGCCGCGGAGGAGTAGGACGGCCGGAGAAGCAAGGGGGGAGGGAGAGGGAGGGGTTGGAAAGGGAGGGATAGTTTTGTCATTTTTGAAATTTTTGGTATCAACATAAAAATTATTATATAACTTCTTTTGTTTGAGATGTCCGACTATACGTACGGGACTTTACGCACACTGCGTTGCATGTCATTTTGGCCCACTGCCCCCACACCTCTCCCTGCGGTTTAATTTCGAGACCTACGTCCAGCCATGGAGATTATATCTCTTCTCACTGACCACAAGAGTAACTTAAGTTTGGTAAAATTATTATATATTTGAGGATATCAAGTTAGCACATTTCAAAATTGAGGATATTAAGTTGAACATTTGAATAGTTGAGAATACACGTTACAATTTTGCCTGACGTCGGAAGAGTAGTTTGATCTGCCTCCACCGACGTGGAATCCATATGGGGAAAGGATATTTTTTGGGTCAATTCCCATGGACCTCTAGGACATCATATATTAGTTTTTTTTTTTTTTTTCAATCATATCAGTAGATTATTTTATCACTATCAAACGTAACTCAGTCCACACATAATCCACTCAAGTGTACCCAAACTTGAATTTTTAGTTCCACCTTGCTAAGATGGTATAACAGCATGCCGACATTTAGTCGATGTGAAGCTAAGATAGCACAACGATCTGAAGAGATGCCGTCGAGATGTCATCTAGCCAATATAAACATTAAAATAAGCACAACAGTTTGTCAAGATGACATTTGCCAATATAAAGATAAGATTGGCCTTATATAAAACTAATATTGCACAATGGCTTATCAAGATGACATTCAGCGTACAAGATTAAGAAAGTAAAACGGTCTGTCAAGACGACAATTAGTCGATAAAAACCAAGAGAGCCTAATCAAGAGCTAAAATAGTGTTCTCCTTCGAGAAAACTTTTAGGCCATAACTAAACGAAGGAAAAAAAAAAGGAGAAAAAACCTTGTGTAGAAAGGAGCAGAAAATGTGATACTTGCTTGACGCATAAAATATGTCAAAGAAGTCAATGTGAAATAGCACTTCAATAAGTTTTACATCATCATAGCAGCATACCCCTCCCACTAATTCAAAAGTCGTAGCTACAAAATATTTTCTTAGGAAGCATATGGGGTTGAATTCCCAGCGTCGGTTCCTCGTCTCCACCGTCTCGTGTGATGCCCTGAGCGGCCTGAGCAGTCCACCATCCTTGCATTGTCGCGGCAACAGAAATATCCACCTGCGAAGATTGCAATTGTAGGGATCTTTCTTGCTCACTCTCTAGTGAATTCAAGTTGTCACATAAAATGGTCAAGTGTAGCATCAGCTCCAACAGCAACCGCAACATAGGTAGACATTCTCTTCAAAGTCTAAGTCGGGCGTGATAACTGTCCATTGTTGAGATCCGGAGCAATCCTCACAATCTGCTTCTTCAACTTCCTGTGACCTGATTCCAAAAAGTAGAAAATACGATTACATTATATCAGAATTCTCAAATTCTTTCATAATGTCCCTTTTTAAAGTCTTGAGGAACGAGGGAAGCTTCTTTTGCAAACTCTCAATTATCTGAGATTGCTCTTCAATATGAATTCTCTTAGCTTCTACCTCACCAGTAATACTGTCAAATCGTCTTTGAATTGTCATAAGATCTGCAGATGATTTCTTGTTTGGCCTCCAGAGCATACCCAAGTTCCAGAAAAGAACGATAAGCTCGCCTCACTGCATCCAACTCACGTTTCTTTGATGGAGCATCCCCAAGTTCCAGAGAAGAACTATATGCAAGACTCGCGTCCAACTCACGTTTCTTCGATGTTTCCAGATCACCCGATAACTTTTCATAAGTTTAGTTGCCTTCTTAAGCTCATCAACAGCTAATTTGGTTGTAGCATCTAATTCAGGTATGTTTCGCTGACTCATTATCGTCATCATCTCGCCTCCCAAGCTTGTTCAAACAAGACAACCTACAGAAAAGTATAGATTACCATTAAAAACTGAAAATAATATTTACATCAGCCATGCATTGCGTGGTGAGTCAGCAAGGTGCAATTACAATCCTTGACTTGATCCTTATTGCAGGGCAGAAGTACCCCATCGGCCCATTTTAAAGCAGTGGCAGAGCCTTCGTAAATGATGTTCTGGTAGTCAACATTCATCAGAACTGGGCTAAAGCGTTGAGAAATCGGCTTATCCTTCAACTTGTTGCCCCTTGGACAGGGAGACTTCGGGGCGATTGAAGAGAATCGATATTTCCTTGAGGAGAT
The DNA here is from genome assembly GCA_036927795.1 of Iris macrosiphon. Taxonomy (NCBI): domain Eukaryota; kingdom Viridiplantae; phylum Streptophyta; class Magnoliopsida; order Asparagales; family Iridaceae; genus Iris; species Iris macrosiphon. The sequence continues at coordinate 33,357 of JAYESA010001100.1, read as the reverse complement.
CGAGTGATAGGAGATTGAATGACGACTTTGTTCTTTTGAAGAAAAACCTATGACAAATTGGGGTCGTTATCAAATGGGGGTGTAGGTGTGATGTTCACTTCCCTATTGAAACTCCCCACAAATCAACTCTGAATTTGTTTTGGAGGGGCGTTGTTTTGATTACTCCTAAGTCACCGCTCATGTTACCACTTGAAGTGACGACTCCCAAGTCTCTTTTCATGTTACCACTTGAAGACGGTAAAAATGTATCATCATTCAAGATGGATGATAAGAAATCATCATCAGTTATATGGAACTTTTGTAAGTCGAAGATCAGCTTATTCATGATGGAGGGATCACAAATTTTTATAGGCGTGACAACATTAATTTTATGGTAGTAACGGCTTTTGTTCCAACTAGTTTAAATGCTTTTGGACGAAATGCTCCTTGAAGTTATTTTGCCCTTATCCGAAGGGCTTCGGTTTCCTTGGAAGGGCCAATTTCTTTCTGAACATAAGAGTAATTTCTTCTTTTCTCTCTAACCTTGCTCGCTTGATAATCACTTTGCGACTAGGACCATGATTGGAAAATCTCCATGAATATATAAGCCCATGAAAATCTCCATGAATGATACCAAAAATACAAATGGAGCGTAGCCTGAACCCACAATAACGAGCTCGGCAGTGACAGCAGAACTTGCTCCGGGTATAAAGCCATGATCGGTCAAGTTCTCATTTGAAATATAGTCCTTTGGGCTAATTTAAGGCTTTTTTGAGAGAATCTTGATGATATTTTTTAAGGCTTTTTTGAGAGAATCTTGATGATATTTTTTTCCTTGGTTAAAGGAGATGGCATGTGATGAGCTAATGGTAACAGTCTCCAATGCTTTGGAAATTCGTCGAATAATTCATCAAAAAATTTGGTAACGCAAAAAAGTTTAATCTTTCCATTCATGAACAGGGATGGGAAGGATCCAAGTAAACCAAGCATTCTTCAATTTCGTCGGTTGAGGTCTGAAACAAGGTCTAAATAAATTCATACTAAAGGGTAGCTTCATGTCAGAAAGTACTGAAAAGAAAAAAATGATTTACTTCCAAACATTAGGAGCCATCTGCTTATAGGAGTATCATAAAAGTTAAGAATGGAGATGATAACAGGGTACAAAGGGAAACGAAACACAAATCTCATCGTCTTCTCATAGACAGATTCTGGCAATTGGAATATCTACTATCGAACTTCCTGGTTTAGGTAAGCAGATATCATATTTGAATGGAATCAAATAATCCCTACGAATCCTAACTAAACTTCTTCAAAATTGGAGAGGATACCACTGACATAACTTGAAGGTTCAGGTTTCGATTCTTTCGAACACCTCGGTATCAAAAGAGAAAAACTTATGCAGGACAGAAGGACCTTCAGCCTCAACAACGGGTCAGCAGATAAAACTATTGATCTATACTAGATACTGGATCAAGAGGGTCAGGAACTCGATCGTTCGGAATAGAAGAACTACCCCTATCTTCTCTCACATATCATTGAAAAACAAATCAGCAAGGAAGAAACTAACCTTCTAGGAATCAAAGGACAATGGAAACAAAGCAAATGAAGCCTGTGCCAAAGATCTAGTAGCTCTTGAGAAATTTGTAGTAGTTTGCAACCACAGAAACCAAAACTCATAAAGAGAGACCAATAGCAGGATTGAGTTTTTGACGCTTACCATTAATATTGTGTAAAATATTAGTTGTCTAATTATGTTCTAACATGTTTTCAATATATAAGGTCAGATGGCATCAAAAATGGCCAATAAAGTTCACTGAAAAACCTAACAACATCGTATATCTCAAGAAAACTTATGAAGTTTAAATGCTCAACATAAATACATTTTACTACATACCTGTAAGTCACTGATTGCACTCCACTCAGCCAATCACGCCTAGAACAGAGCACTAAAAGTGTCCAAATCTTGATGCAAATGATGAGTTATATGACTGACTATGTCCACAGTCATGCCAAATAATACTTGTCAAACGGTGGAAATTGCCACCATCAAAGAAATAGACAGATTTTTAATCAGAAGCTGTAGAGCCGACACGAGGAAGAATGGAGCTCACCATTGTGTCTGGAAGCTGAGAGTCATGTACCTCTTTAAATCCATGTACCTCTAACTGGTTCATATAGTCATGCACTTCACGTGCTGTTAGAATGTGTTTTCTCCTCCTAAATGCAATAAACAATGAACAATACATTGAATAACAACCCACAAGCCTATTCTCTATCATTTTCTTATTGAGATCAAATGCTTCCCTGAGTTTCCCTAGTCTACAGTACCACTTAATAAGAATCTGAAATGGAACATGATCAACGGTCAAACCAGATATCTGCATCTTGTTCAACATCCCTTCAGCTTCTTGCATTCTTCCCCTTAAACAAAGGCCTCTAATCAACTCTGTATAAGTGAAAAGGTCTGCCAGATGACCTTTGTTGATCATTTCACAAAGCAAGTGATGAGCAAAATATACATATCCGGAATTACATGCTCCACTAATTAATAAGTTATATGTAACAACATCAGGCAAGAGCCCGACTGTAAGCATTTTCTGCTTCAGAAATATAGCTTCCATAATTTTGCCCCCCTTCACATGAGCGTGGATTAGTGCATTATACGTAAAGACATCTGGGACCACACCCACTGACACCATCATATCTCTAATGGAATTGGCACCACTAATATCCCCAGATCTTCCATAGCTATTGATAATGAGATTCCAAATAATAGGACCTGGGATCAGGTGATCACTTAGCATCTTATGTAAGAACTCAATAGCTTTAGAGAGGTTACCATCTTGGCAAAAACCTTGAATAACCAATCTGTATGAGATAACGTCAGGTACCACACCGGCAAGCTGCATAATGTTGTATACATTACAAGCTTCGTTCACATTCCCTTCTCTAAGAAGGCCACCTATAAGCGTATTGAATGTCACAATGTCAGGGAGAAAACCCCTCTTGAGCATTTCAGATACATATCTGTAGGCAACTTTCACATCCCCAAACAAGCAAAATCCATTTATAAGTGCATTAAATGCAATACAATCAACACTAATGCCTTTGAAAAACATCTCATTCCAATGTTGAAGTGCTTGAACTAGATCTCCCTGCTTACAACATCCATCAATGAGAGTTGTTGACGTAATTACATTTGAAGCCTCATGCTCGTCCAAAATCTCAGAAAGTAGTTTCTTTGCATTATCCAAGAGTCCCCTAATGGAAAGGGCATGAACAAGTATATTGCAAGTAACTACATTGGGACCAACTCTGTGTTGTGCCATCAAAGAAACAAGGTCAAGAGCTCGGTCCAAGTTGTCCCGTCGACAATAACCCTCAACAAGCATATTATATGTAGCAACATTGGGAACCACGCCAACTTCGGCCATCACTTCAAGAAGTCCATTCGCAACTGACATGTCACCCATCTTACAAAAACCATGCACAAGAAAATTGTATGTACGAACGTCTAAAACCATACAACTCCTAAGCAACTTCTTTTGTAACCCGAGAGCAACTTGTACCTTGCCTTCTCTGCATAAATCTTGGACTAACGAGTTGTGCTTGTCAGAACAAGGTTTGAAAAGTTTGGAGCTTTCCCTGTCATTTATATGAAAAGAGTCATAAATTAGCATAAAATCGTAACTCCAGACTATATGAAATAATCAATAAAGAAACTAGTACTCACAATGAACCAACCTTGACTTCGTTTTCAAGCGCTCCATCATGTCTACAAGTACCATATCCAGCACATTAAAGACAGCATGAGCTTCATGACCCTCATCCTTCTGATTCCGTGAGCGATCCCACTTCGATAATGATTCTTGGGCATGGTCATGTATCCAATGGGGCTCCTCCGCAGAGATAGAGCTTTCAAGTTGGCAAGGTGAGCTACCATCAATTCTACAATCGCATTTACAAAAGTCACATATAAGATCACTATCCAATAGAAATGTTCCAAGAATTTACTTGCCAGCTAGAAAAAATACTATCATTATGCATACAGTCATTGCTATGCCATACCCATATGACAATACAACAACAACAAAGCATTTATCCATATTGGGATCGGTTGTTTGAATCCTCTTGTTCTATTCGGCTCTGTTAATGGCCATGTCCTTTGTAACCCTAACAAGATCCATATCCTTTCACATTTCAAACTCATATGACAATACAGAAATAAAAGGTTTAGCTTGAAGAGAAATATAAGTAGGTCGAAAACTATATGACAATATAGTTAATGAAAGGTAATAAAAGTAGTAGGACGAAAACATAGTTTAAAAAATGTAACTTCATCCAAAATAAGTGTGTTTTGATGCATAAGAGATACCTAAAGTGATAGCTTTCAGTATTTAGGATGAATTGTTCATCATGACGTAAACATTGAAATGATGGTGTTCAAGAATCAAAACATTTTGAAATTGAGGAGTGCTTTGTGATAACAGGATAGTCCTTTTAAGTGAAAGTAAAATACTACAAAATAGCATCAAGACCAGTCATACATTACAGTACAGAGTGGTGGGCGATAAAAGTAACATGTCCAGGAAATAAACATAGCTAAAATGAGAATGATGAGACGGACAATTGTTCGTTCGTTGAAAGCTATTCAGGACTAGTTCGTTGAAAGTAATAAGAAATGAGTTTACTCGTGAAAGCTGAAGGCAGCAAGAAATTGAGGAAGATATGAAACAAAAATTATCACAAGCGGGTAGGAGACTTCCGACACATGCGGCCTCGTTTGGTTCGCGGAAAGGAAAGAAAAGGAAAGAAAATCAATTCCTTGTTCTTTCCCTTCCTTTGGAAAATTACAATTTATATTCATTTTTCTTTCCAGTGTTTGGAGAGGCCGAGAAAATTTGAAGGAAAAATGAATTCCCTATGGTGGGAAAGTGATTCTTTGGTTGGATGGGGGGAATCACTTTCCCTCCTATTCTCCCTTTCTATGGAAATCATTTTTCTTTCCTCATATTTTCCTTTGACACCCAAACATAGGAAAGGAATCACTTTTCTTTCTCAATGCCAAGATTCTGCGAACCAAACAAGGCCGCAATGTAGACCAATACTTGCAATTGTTAAGAGGAGCGGAAAGATATTAAGGATTAGTTTGGATTATAGCTATGTTTTATCTGGGACTCCACCAACATTTGGTGCCAAATGCAAGGTGCAAGCCTAACAGTTTGCATCTCGGATAGGTATTTTTTTTCTCAAACACACCGTTCATTTCGAGGCTCAAATGGGCGTTTCAAACCGCTAGTCTCACGAGCCTTCTGGAAATTGGCGTTTGAGCAGGATGAAACATGACTGGTAACCCTTAAAGGAGATGCTAGAACTAGAGGTAGGCCTAAGCTCGAGACTGTACAGTTGCTAATGTTAAAGAGCAAATGTCAAAATTGACCTATTTGTGTGGGAAAAAGAAGATTCAAATAGCCCAGCACAAAAAAAAAATGATAAAGAAAGCTACTTTGTTGCTGAAAACTCGATTAAATTTGTGCTGATCGTCGTGATTGAGATCTACACTAAAAAACTGAATAACAAATTTAGAAATCGAACCTCTCTCTGTGTCGGGCTTCGGAGGTCGGAGAGAAGATGTCGGAGAAGAAATCGCGGATGCGCCTGACGATGGGAACGCCCCTAAGATCGGAACTGAAGGTCCGGAGCAGGTGGTTGAATTCTTCGCCGGCGGCGACCGACTGGAAAAACAAAATGGACGATGGCGTGAGATCGAAAGAATTTTAAAAATCGGAGCTAATAAGAAGATGGAATCTCAGCTTACTTACCACCATTTGAGATTTGGATTAGGATTTCCAAGGAGAAGGAAAGGGAAGGGGGGGAGAGAAACCTAACCCTAGTGATTATTACTGGGCGGCGAAACCTCCATTCATAGGGGCAACCAAACAGACGTTGGAGTTAGAGACCCTCACACGGATCACATTATTTGTTTTAACCAATACAATTCTAAACTGCATTATTAAATCAGAAAATTTACTATAGCAAAATAAATTTATATTAAATTCATGCAAACAAAACAAGTTTGTAAAATTTTAAAAAAAAGACAGAGTCCGCCAACAGTGTTGGCGGAAAACACAATTGTTATACACGTAGGCAGAAAAAAAAAAATTAAAGTGGGACCCACAAGCCAATTTTCGCCAACACTGTTGGCTGAAATTGGTCCCCCCAATTTCAGCCAACTATGTTGGCATAAATTGGGTGTGGGGGCCCACTTGGTTCGGTTCGATTTGTTTGGTTGGATGGGTTTGTTTGGTTGGTTTGTTTTAATTACTTATGTTTTTGTTTTATTTATTTAGTTTTGTTTTGTAATCCAAATAAAAATTAAATCCATAGACCCAAATCAAATTTCAAATCCAAATAAAAATTAAACCAAACCAAACAAAAATTCAAATTTCAAACCCAAATAAAAAGCAAACCAAAATTCAAAACAAAACTAAATAAATAAAAAAATCAAAATCCAAAACAACTAAATAGAAAAAATAAAAATAAAAATAACTGGCTGAAATTGGATGGGGGCCCACGGGTTCGGTTGGATGGTTTGTGGTTTGGGTTGGTTTGTTTTGGTTGCTTTGGTTTAATTATTTGTTTTGTTTTATTAGTTTTTTTACATAAAACAATTAATTTAAATTTTTTTTTTTTTTTTGGGAGGTCGAAACATCGTTTTAAATCCGTGGGCCCCCACACGCAATATAAATTAATTTCGCTACAGTAAATTTTAAATATTCGAAAGAAAAAAAAGATCGAAAGTCAAATTTGGAGGTCGAAATATCGTTTTTTGCGATTCTGAAAATTTTCAAAGTCCGTCAAACGGTGAAACGGTTTATCCCGTAGTACTTTTCGATACGATCATTTTGGCACAAACTGGAGCTTGTTTCGATCTCTCAGTCAAAAGTTATGATACTTTAAAGTTTTAAATTTTATATTTTTGCCTGTAACATGTGCGTCTTGCTTCGGATAAATTTTTTTTCTACACGATTTGTGTTACTCTCGTCGAAAACATACAAATCAACTTATTATTTAACGAAAAATAATTTCAAAACAAGTAGTTATGGCCGCTCGAAGTCTGCTCGACGACAGACGTAATATTCTTACGACAGATTATTATTATTATTATTATTTTAACGTCTGTTAACGACGAAAAAATTAACGATAAAAATATAATATTTATAGATATAAACGTCCAATTGATATTTTTTTTCGTAATTTATACAAATTTTGATGCTTTGGGAAACAAATTTTCGAAAAAAATATTTCTAAATTTTTTTTCAAATTAATTTATTTTAGTTTTTTTTCGTTAAAATAAATTTTCTTAAATCTAATTACAAAACAAAACTAAATAAATAAAACAAAAACATAACTAATTAAAACAAACCAACCAAACAAACTCATCCAACCAAACAAACCGAACCGAACCAATCAAGTGGGCCCTCACACCCAATTTCCGCCAACACAGTTGGCTAAAATTGGACCAATTTCAGCCAACAGCTTGTGGGCCCCACTTAAATTTTTTTTATTTTTTTTCTGCCTACGTGTACAGCAGTTGTGTTTTCCGCCAACACTGTTGGCGGACTCTGTCTTTTTTTCGAAATTTTACAAACTTGTTTCGTTTGCATAAATTTAATATAAATTTATTTCGCTACAGTAAATTTTTCTGTTATTAAATACACATGCACATAAAATAGTTTTAATTAGGATTTATTATTTATATAATTTGAATATATTTTTATTAAAATTTGTTATAATTTTTTTATATTTTAATTATGATTTATTAGAGACAAATTTGCAGTTAGTTTGATAATATTATGTAGTTAGATAATATTAGATATTCAAGTTAGAAAATATTTTTAAATTTTTAATTACGTTAGATTATATATACGATGCAGACAGCTAATTTTGAGCCGTTTTCAAGCTTTCTTATAATATTATAGATAATTGGGTTTAATTCTATTTATGAGATATTATTACATTTTACTCAATTTTGTTTTGTAGTAAATCAAATAATTCATATCAGAAGTTGGTCCAGGCCTTACTTCTGTGGAGGTTTGGCCCAGTAATTTAAACCTACTCGGATCTGAACCCATATGTCGTTGTTCTTCAGGAGAAATAATTACTAGGGTTAGGGTTTCTCCCCCCCCCCCATTTTCTTCCCTACTCCTTCGAAACCCTAATCCAAATCTCAAATGGTGGTAAGTAAGCTGATATTTCCATCTTCTTCTTCTTCATCATCTTCTTTGTTTCGATTTTTAAGTATTTTTCGATCTCACGCCATCGTCCATTTTATTTTTCCAGCCGATCACCGCCGGCGAAGAATTCAACCACCTGCTCTGGACCTTCAGTTCCGATCTCAGGGGCGTTTCCATCGTCAGGCGCATCCGCGATTTCTTCTTCGACATTTTCGCTTCGACCTTCGAAGCCCAACACGGAGAGAGAGGTTCGATTTCTAAATTTAGTATTCAGTTTTTATTTCCATGGGTTAGTGTATTTAACGACCTGCTCCGCATCAATACGGATAGCCGATTCAAACGGCACAAGTGCGATGACCCGTCCCGCTTTGCTCAGTGAGAAGACTCGCTTGAGGCAAAGAAATCCAGACTTGGCCCTTCAGGAGTTCAGACTTTGACTTTCAAATGCACGCTCGAAGTATCGCTCGACCGAGACGAATCATCGCTAAGGTGGGTGGCTACGATGAACCTGTCTTTGCTTAGCCTGCACACTTAAAAATATGGACGATGCATGCTAGTCGTTAGGCGAATCACCCATTGCATGCTAATAAGAATACAACTCACATAGCTAAGGGAATAATCCCATCTTGTATTGCTTGTGTTAGAATATGAAAATAAAACTTGGCTTATAGTAAGACCCCCGCATGCTACCTTAGCTTCGTGCAAGTAGACTCTGCTTTATTATCTCGAACTGGTCGAGTTGATGTCTTTATGCTATCTATCTTATATGCAATGCTTGTCACAGGATAATGCCATGGTATGGAAGACAAAACACAGTTCACTTACCTGAGGCAGGAAGACTATCGAAATAGTCGTTCCGAGCCAAGTAACGGAAACATAGAAAGGCTTCGGCACCATAAGGTCGCCAAGGCAATTTTTTGTACCGGAAACTGCATAATGAATGATTTGAAGAAACTACAATAAAGTAATGGAAGTATCAAGTAAAAGAACTGAATTTTACTGATAAGTAAAGAGAACAATAATCATGGTTCGGGGTGACTTTTAACGGGTTTATTCATGCGTATACAATTATCGTCGTTTTTTCGGAATAGTTTGTAGCGGGTTCGATCCAGCGTCTACAACCATCGCCGCTCATGCAGATCAAAAGATAAAATAAGAGAACAAGATAAGATAAAAGACTCGCATGGTCATGGATAACTTGTGCACAAGGGTATGGTTCCTGCAGACGGTATGCTGGTCGCACTGGGGCCGATCCGGTCCGGACGGAACATTATGGATAGTCACGCTAATAGCCTAGCAAGGGTATGGCGCGAGGGCTTGTAGCAGGTTCGCTACTTGTGTCTACAACTGTCACCGTCTACCCGACTATCGTAAAAAATGGCTTGTAGAGCCAGTGACCATTCATATAGACTAAGTTTGGCTCAACTGCGGCAATCCGCATGTGAGTCATTGCATTGCGCGCAACCTGAATCTGAATCTAAGTAACATGTCTGAATCAACATGAATATGTGAATAACACATCTGAATCATCCTGAATCTGTGAATAACATGTCTGAATCAACTCGAATCTGTGTATAACATGTCTGAACCACCTGAGTATCTGGGAAATATAAGTAACTCGTGCACCTGAATCATAAATATGTTCGTGACACGTGTGTTTGCTTATGCAATTCCTTGGATTTTCTTATATATATATATATATATATATATATATATATATATATATATATATATATATATATATATATATTCGTGCTTGGTTTAATTTGGTTTATGGTTTGGACAGGGAAGGACGAATTGTAAGTTGGTAAGTTTTGTCGTATTACTCTTATATATCGCACGACCACTGCCACACGAGTTAGGCTTTGTATTTTATGCCATAAAATCGATCCTAAGGCAAGACCAGATAGATAACTTAATAGATGGTGCACAGAACTAATATAATGTGTTTGGATTTGTCGATCGGGCGAGAAGCCTCCCTACCAGTGCATTCATGTACTGATAACCCACAGGGTGCGGGAGAACCTCATTCGGTGTGGAGTGCCCCCTTGTGCGCGCTAAGACATGGAGTTCTCTCTGGAGCCTTCGAGTATTGCGTCCGGGGCTGAAGCACATATACATGACATAATGTTGGAACATCGCCTATGTATCATCCCAAGTTGTAAGCCGCTTCGGCACGCCTTTATTGTTTGAGAGAGAGAGAAAGAGAGAGCTTGAGCGACTTGTAATCTCGGCCTAGCGCCGCTTGTAATAATTATTGATTATCAATAAAAAACTTGTTATTGTTTCATACTTGTGTTCATATGATGCTTCCGCTATAATGACTATGTAAAATAGTTATCGAATAGTCGTTTACTTGTGTCGTTCAAATATTCCACTGTGACGAATCTGTGAACTTGTTACCAATCGCCTGTTTGGTTCTTATTCTGCTGTATTCGGACTATCTGTGCGACTCTGTGGCATAGTTGTTTCTTCGTTTATTCGGATCATGGCCTTGCGCGGACGCAGCTTGTGCTTGCGCGATATCACGTCCTGATGGAAACGATCGTCCTGCGGGAGCGCTGGCGCGTAGATTCGCGTCTAGCAGGGATGGCCAATCATGCGGGAGATCAAAACGTGACAGTGTATATCTCAATCACGACGATCATCAGAAATTTAATCGAGTTATCAGCAAGAGGAGGGTATCGAGGGAAGAATGGGAGGGAGAGAAGTTGCGGTGGCGGGAGAGGAGGGGGGAGAAGAGGTGGAGAGGGGGCTGGAGTGGGAGAACCTGGCGCTGCGAAGGACGAGGGAGAGGAGGGACGGGGAGGTCAGGAGCGGGGGTCGTCAGGGTGTGGGAGTCGAGGGAGGAGGGGAGTGGCGGTACTCGATGTCCCCCCTCTCCATGCGGCGAGGAGGGACAGCGGGGGAAGCAGTAGCTCCAGTCGGAGGGGGTGGCATCGGGTGGGATGGGAGAGAAAAGGGGGGGGGGAGTAGAAAGAAGGGGGTGGGGGGCTTTGGCTGCCCGAGGAGTATTTTTGTCTGAAATTTTTAGTCAGAGCAGTTGACTGTTAAAAATTGATGCTTTTCCGTCAAAAGTAGGGGGGTCGTGTAACCATCACTTTCCAGGATAGGGATATTTTGGTCATTTTGTAATATTTATTATTGATATTTTTGTTTTCATAATATTTTGTATGGTTGTTTATATATAAATAGTTAATATAGATGATTGTGTGTTAGCCCCTTAATTAGACTAGTTGCTAATGAACTAAACTAGACTTGAACCCAACTAGACTTGAACCCAACTAGACATGTCATGACCAATATGGTAACCCATTTAATTAGTCTTGATTAACTAGTTAAAGTAGAGAGAATGAATAGGATAACACATTCATTAAATTAGAACTTACATTAGTTAAACCCCCTTCATTAGCTAAACTCTTCATGACAACATGGAGGGACATTTTGGACTGTTACCAAGCCAACCCTAACCTTAAGGTGGACGGCCCTATATAGGAGGAGGGAGCCCCCTCTTCACCATTAGTTGTTCATGAAGAAACCCTAAATTTAGTTCTTTCCTCCAAGCATTCATTCATCCACCAATTTTTCTTAAATCAATAACAAAAACCATGTCACGCCCCAGTCCCAAAATACCGAGGGACTGGACGCGTGATAATGGCCAACAGCACGCACCGATGGACAAACCCAATTTAATGGATCCATCGGAGCATACTTAAGCTGTATTACAACAGTCAGGGTTTACTAATCTCATCCACAGAATAAAGATAGCAACATCAGCAAAAGAAATAAACAACATCCAGTTACAAGTAATTAAAAATCGGGGAACAACCCGATATTAAGTCTGTTTACACAAGTTCAATTAAACAGGAAAATAAAGAGTTTATTGGCCAAGTAAATCTGAGCTTGGCGAAGCAGTTGTTCAGGAGAAGTCATCAGCGATCACCTCGTCCTCTGGTTCCGGTACTGCTCCGAGTAGTGCCCCTGTTCCGTACACCTCAGGGTAGATCTCGTCTGCTAAATCTGGGGACATAATCCATTCCAGGTCCTCAGGGGACATAGCAAGGTACAGAAAACACAAGCCAAAATAATGCAGCAAATGAAACAAAATAGGGTAAACAAATATACCAGCTAAGTGATATGCAAATGAGAGTTATTAGTCATACTCAGGCTGAGACTACTACAGGATCAGTGTCAAGAAACCATAGCAGTATTTTCTCGAAAGGCCAGAACTGGTGCCAAAGCTCTATGTCAGAGACTAGGACACATCCAGATTACAATATATAATATAATCAGCCTTGATATGGTAATACTCTCCCCACCCAATGTAATCTCACGTCACAGTTCTCAATGTTCATGTTACGCAAGATTAAGCTAATGCAATAAGTCAGGATAATATCTAAGCATGTAAAGATGTCATAAACTTGTATCCTATACAGAATCACCTTGAATATTTTAGGAAGATTCTGTCTCATGATCTGTGTCAAGTGTCCTGGGTATAACGTACTTGATATGGCAAGTACTAGAATATAAATGTCACGATATCCATCTCTAGTTGACATTGCACAATCCCGCGTACGGTGTTGGCACCCGACTATAATCGGACGCTAAGCAAGTCACACGGCCCTAGGGTTGAGCAAGTACAACAGTCACAGATAATAAAGCAAGAGAACAAAATGAATCAATAAGCTACGATTTATGGCAAGGTACACTTGCCTGGGTTTCCGGCTCCAATTGTAGCTCTGGCTTCAGCTGGGATTTTCGGTAGTACTCCGGTTGCTAAAATAGACATCACCATCAGATCCAGAAAATATTAATCAGCTAGAAACGTCTGTCCTTGAATCCAATTTGGAGACAAGGGCAAAAATAACATTTTCGGGTCAAGGCGGGGTCCAAATGTGGGCCGCTTTGCACCGAAAAATGCGTCAGGGTCAAAGGTCTCCAAATCTGTCCAACTTAGTGTCAACAGGTCAAGAACGATGATACAAACCCAACGAAACTTTCAGAATTGGATTCCGATGAGCCGTTCTCAAAATCGCCCGTCGAGTGGAGCCTGTGGGGCCCACGACACGCGATTTTGTCAACGTTCTCAGAATCGAACCAAACTTGGCTTACAGGACCAGCGTATTGCTACGAGTCCGATGGCGCAAGTTTCGTCTCGATCCGACGTGTGTATACTAAATTACAGCGAGAACCAGAAAGTACGGATACGGGGCGTTGTCCGCGGATACGCACTGATTCCGGTGTGCACGCACATCCGAATCAGCTTCTGAGAAATCCCGTACGTCCGTATCAACGACGCGCACGTATCGGTGAAGACCGCACGCGACCAAGTCGTCCCATTTGGCGGGGCGTACCCAGTTCCAGGGTGAATCAGGGTGTTGGTTTTCCTGTTTTTGGATCGCGGTTCACGATCACCACAGGACGCGATGCACCGAGCGGTTTACACGGGCACCGAGGGGGTCATGCAGGCTACACGATGCAACTGACGGAATTGAAATCGGGGCAGCGAGAAGAAAGTTACGAGTACCTGAACAGGGCTTGAAAAACAGCGTTTCTCGTGTCCGTGTCGTGTCCGACACGTGTCCTGTGTCCAGCCGTGTCCACTGTTGCTCGACCTAGGGTTTCGATTAGGGTTCTGGAACTCGCCGGAGGAGGGCTGCGCTTGGCCGGAGCTAAGGTGGGCCGGAGGGGGCTGGGGCGGTGTTGACCGGTGGCGGCGGTGCGCGGGGAGCAGCGACGAGGTCAGGCGGCCGGCAGCGGCGGAGTCGAGGGGAGCTGATGGGTTCTGCGAGGAGGAGGTAGCCGGCGGAGGGTCTGGGGAGGTCGGCCTAGAGCGAGACGGAGCCGCTGGGACATCGGCGTAGGGGACAGCAGGAGGAGGGAGTTGGGCGGAGTTTGACTGGTCGGAGGGGTTTCGGGCAGCCGGAGGTCGGAGGGATTAGGGTTCGGCTGGGGCGGCTTTTATAGGGAAAGAGGGAGAGGGGAACGGTCGTCCGGTGAGGGAGGCGACGAGGCGGCGGGTACGGGAGGCCATGCGGTGCTGGGAGGCGGAGCAGCGGCCGTTACGCGGCGGGGGAAGGCGGTCGGGCGGCGGGTTCGCAGCTGGGAAGACGAAGGGGTTCGGGTCGGGTGATGACAGGTCGGGTCAGCGGCGGATCCGGCCCGATTCTCAAACAGGGAAGCGGGTCGGGTCGGCGGGTCGGGTTGGTCTGACGGCCCGGATCCGACCCAATAACCTTGAACCCGGTTCATCTAGACCGGGTTCGGTTCAATATTGGGTTCGGTTCAGGCCAAATAAACCGGGTTCGTTTTGGTTTAATTAATTAATTAGTTTTTAGGGCTTTTAAAATCCATCCGGGGTCCAATAAATTCCCGAAAAATTATTCTATGTCTGATTTTTAATTTTACACCATAAAATATTATTTTTATAATATTTTAATATTATTTAATAATAATTAAAAATCATTTAATAAATAAAACTTCTGAATTTAATTACAGAAAATTCCCAGAAAATTCCAGAAAATTGTGAAAAATCCAAATTTAAAAATTCTTGAAAATCAGGGGGTTTACAATTTCTCTCATTTTTATCCCCAAGGAGAGCTAGAAGCTTGAAGGTTGCAATAGGCTTGAGGAAGAGGAGTTTGGCTAGAGATTGGTACTCATTCCTCTCTCTTGTGCTCATTGGAGGAACCACATTGAAAATCCATCTCCCGATAGGTAAAAACCCAATTTTCCTTGTTATTTCAGATTTTAATGGTGTATTAAACCCTTCATTGGCTTAGGGCTACCCATAGGAAAAAAAATTTGGTCTATAGGAGTCCTATGGAGGAAAATTACATTAGGTTTTGTGTCAATTTGGAGAAAACTCCGATGTGGCACACCAAATGTTTGATGTAATGCCTAATGGGTCATTCATTGTTATTTTTTTTTGTATTTAATATATTGGGAGGTGTATGATGTATTTTGAGGAGTGGTATAACATGGAATGGGTATTTGAGTGTGTATCCTAGAGTATCATATGAGTGAGCACCAAGTGTTTGATTTAATGCACTTAGTGCATGTATATCACATGTACCTATAGATAGGTGTTATATATATATATATATATATATATATATATATATATATATATATATATATATATATATATATATATATATATATATATAATGATATGTCTATATAAATATAAGTGTGGGTGTGTGTGTGAGTATGGTGTGCAGTGTGTGTGATCACAGTGTGTGTGTGTGTGTGTGTGTGTGTGTGTGTGTGCATTGTGTAAGTGCGAGCAGTGAGGTGTCCGTTAGTGTATTTCTATTAAGTGTTGTATACATGTAAGTGTATATATATTAGTAGATATATATATGTATATGTGGTATTATGGGGGTGTCGGGTTCAGTTGTTTGGTGAATGTCATGTGTGTGTGCACTGAGCTATAGGGCTGTCAGTGAGAACTGATACATATGGTATCAGGTGTAACACCCCATTCCGTTCAAGCGGACTGCCGATTCAAACGACAAAAGTGCAATGTCCCGACCCGCTTTGCTCAGACAAGAATGCTCGTTCGAGGCAGAGGATATCCAGACTTGTCCCTAGAGGATTTTGGCTTAGGCTTTCAGAGGCTCGCTCGGAGTATCGCTCAACCAAGGCGAAACATCGCTAAGGTGGGTGGCTACGGTGAACTTGTCTTTGCTTAGCCAGCACACTTAAAATATGGAATGATATATGCTAGTCGCTAGGTGAATCACCCCCTGTATGCTAATAATAATACAACGTACCTAGCTAAGGGAATAATCCCAACTCAGATTGCTTGTGTTAGAACATAGAATTGAAATATTGCTTATATTTAGACCCTCGCATGCTACCCTAGATCATGTCGCTCGGGAAGTTCCTTACGGCTTCCCCCCTCGGCTTACCTTCGGGCCCGAGCTAATGAAATTGATTATATTTATACAAATGCATGCTTGCCTGCTTGTATATTGCCTCATTCAATGCTTGTCGCATAAACTATGCCTCAAATTGTGTAACACTGTGCTTGTCATGCATTCATCTAGTTCTCCTCGGAAGACTATCTAATAGTCGTTCCGTGCAAGAATGAACCTGCAAGTATCCGGGACCGTTAGGTCACCAAGGCAATCCCCGAACCAGGGGAATACATCAATGCAAGTTATTCACTGGACGAAAATCATATCAAGCAATTCAGGAAATACAGCTCGTGGAGCAATTCTCGTTCAAAGCAAAAATCAGGATTCAAGTATCTCGTGTTCTCGTGAAATTGGAAGACCATTAATTGCATGTCGCGGACAACTCGGAAACGAGGTACAGTTCCACGGACGGTCACCGGGGCACTGGGGCCGATCCTATCCGGATGGAACTTCACGTATAGTCTCACGTAATTGGACGGGATGATTTGTAGCGCCCCACGTACTTTCGTTACATTCCATCCTCGTCATTGACTAAATTGGTCCTTTATGGCTATGCCAGCGACAAATGTCATATAGATAAGTCATCATCGCTTAGCGGCTATCCACGTGCGAGTCATTACATCGCATCAAAGAGAAATCTGAATCAGCTAAACGATATGAATCTCGCATCAAAACACTTGCATTTGCATATGTTATTGCCCCTAAATATTTATACCTGCTCGTGCTTGAATTAACTTGGTTTGCCTTAGACAAGGAAGGACAAATGGTAAGTTAGTAAGTCTCGCCGTGTTTTCTCTTATATTGTACGGGACACTGCCACACGAATTAGGCTATTCAATCTTTGCCATGAAACTGATCTTAAGGCAACTAGAAAGACAACATAATAGTTGGTGCACGGAACCTATATTACGTGTTTGGATTTGTCGAGCGGGCGAGTAGCCTCCCCACCAGTACATTCATGTACTGATAATCCACCAGGTTGTTTGCAGGGTGCGGGAGAACCTCGTTCGGTGCGGATGCCTCCTGCGTACGTGCTAAGGCCAAGAGTTCACTCTGAAGCCTTGGAGCACTGCGTCCGGAACTGAAGCACATATACAAGACATAATGTTGGAACATTGCCTGAACATCATCTCTACATTATTCCACAAATATAGCCACTTGGCATGCTTATACTGTTTCAGAGAGAGAGGCTTGAGCGACTTGTAAACCCGGCTATGCGCCACCTGTAACACTTGTTTATATCAATAAAGAGTTTGCTTTAATTCTACTCGTGTTATTCAATGCTTCCGCTATTGTCGACTCAGTGAACTTGTTACCAAATTGCCTATGCGTTTATAATTCCGCTGCACTCGGACAATCTGTACGACTATGTGGCTTAGACTTTTTACCGCCAGCCAATGAACCATGGCCTTGCACGGGCGTGGCTTACGCTCGTGCGGCATCACGCCTGGATGGGTCGAAGAGATCGTCCCGCGGGAGCGCTGGCGCGGTGATTCTCGCCTAGCGGGGATGACTGATTTGCCTGCGGGAGATCAGGGTGTGACATCAAGTTTGAGTGTCAGGAAACTTGAGTGTAACCAAGTGAGATCGAGAGGGGGGGACTGCACAATTTAGTTTTTGCTCGAATGAGAGAAATATGGGCTTGAGTATCTGTTGCTAAGGTTGGTGTGGAGTGTGGGTGACATGGTGGTGCAGGTGCTATGATACCTAGTATCATTGGTATCAGGGGATACACAGTTAAAGGGGGGCTAGTGAGGTTAGTGAGTGATGTATTGTTTTGGATATTAAGTTATGGTAATGAGATATTATTATAGTATACTATATTAACTAGCATTACCTTATTAACTAGTATACTTAGTAATATCAGCTAGTATAGCTAATACCTTCAAGGTATGGACCTAGAAACTTAGTCACAACTTAGTATCACTTAGTACTAACTAGTATGGCCTTATAATCAATCTAGAAGCTAGATATGGCCCCTAAAACCAAGGTAAAGACCAAGTTTGATCTAGTTTGACCTAGTTCGACTAGAGGAGCTTAGATTTGACCTAGAAACCCATTTTAACTCATTTTAAACTTGTTTATCCCTTTATTACACAAAATAGCATGCCAATTCATATATAGGTCTGTGCGACACCAGTTCAGACACTGTTTTGTGTGATTTGCTCAGGACCACAGACGAGTACATTTCTCTATTAGTTTTTAGTACTTGATAATGTGTATATCTGTAAACCCCCAGATTTTTCAGGAATTTAAAAAATAAATTTTCAAAATTTTTAACTAATTAAAATAAAAGTTTTCTGGTATTAAATAATTTTTGTGATTTTATTAAATATTAAAATATTATGAAAATAATATTTTTGGGTGTAAAATAAAATCATAGACATAGGATAATTTTTCTGGAATTTATTGGACCCCGAAACTATTTTTTAAAGACCTAAAAATAATATTTTTAAATAAATCAATTTAAACCGGTTTAATTTTAAACCCAGTTGAACCAAACCAAACCCTGTTAAACCGAATCTTAAACCAACCCTAGCGGGTCGGGTCGGATCTGAACTCGCTAACCCGACCCGCTACAACCCGACCCATAACTTATTGGATCGGATCCGGATCCTAAAACCCGGACCCGCAACCCGACCCGACCCGTTACCCTTTCTTCTGAAATCGAAGAATCCCGACCGCCGTCCCGCTCGTCTTCCGCCGACCGTTCACGCCGCAGCTGCCGGCGGTTACAGCCCCCGCCCCCGCGACGGTTTCGTCTCCCCCGCTCCCCGCGTCTCTCCCTCTCCCGACCGTCCACCTCCTCTACCCCGGCATCCCCCTATTTAAACCCCTACGGCCACCCCCTTCACCGCCATCACCACCATCTCATCAGCCGCCCTCCACCTCTCCGTCAACCCCCGGCTACCGAGCTCCCCTGCCTCCGCCAATCCCCCAACACCTAGCTACCGTCGAGTTCCCTCCGACGAACTTCTCCGGCCGACCCGACTCCAGCGCTGCCTCCGCCGAGCCTCCCCGGCGAACCCTAGCAGCCACCGCAGAAACCCTAGCAGCCGTCGGTCGAGCGTCGCCGCGCCACCTCGCGAACGCAAAATTTAGTCGTTTCTGACACCCTGCTCAGGTGAGATTTTCTCTCTCCTCGTTGCCTCATTTTTCGTTCTGTCGAATCGTGCGCGTACCCTGCGTGACCCTCTCGAACCCGTGCAACTCGTTCGGGGTATCGCGCCCTGTGTCGGTCGCAAACCGCGACGCAATATCAGGAAAATTTATCATATTTCTGAAAATTCAGAAAATGACCCGAACTCCCCAGTTCGGGACCGTTTTGCGCACAACATGCTAAATATTTTTAAAATCCACCTGAACAGTTATTTAGACTGTATAGCCTAGTTTTTAAGCCCTATTTTAGTGTAATTTATCGTGCTGTAATTTATATTTAATTCGAGGGTGAAAATGACCAAAAACTTGGTATTTAAATACCCTAATTTTTTCGGAACTGGGTGCACCCCGCTAAACGGGATGACTTGGTCGTGTGCGAACTTCACCGAAAGGTGCGCACCGTTAATACAGACGTATGAAATTTCGCGGAAGTTGATTTGGATGTGCGTGCACACCGGAATCAACGCGTATCCGTCGACAACACCCCATATCGGCCCTGTTCTGAAACTCGTTGTAACTTTGTGTACGCTCATCGTATCGAAACGAAACTTGTGCCATCAAACTCGTAGCAATACGCTGGTCCTGTGACCCAAGTTTAGTTCGATTCTGAGAACGTTGACAAAATCCCGTATTGTGGACCCCACGGCTCCACTTGACGGGCGATTTTGTGATCGGCTCATCGGAATCCAGTTCTGGACATTCCGTTGGGTTCATATCATCGTTATGGATTTATAGACACTAAGTTTGATAAATTTGAAGAACATTGTCTCTGGCACGTTTTTCGGTGCGAAGCGGGCCACATGTGGACCCCGCTCTGACCAGAAACTGTCACTTTTGCTCCTGTGTCCAAATTGGGCTTATGGACAGGCAATTCTAGCTATTTGATATCTTCTGAAACTGATGGTAACATTTATTTCAGCAATCGGAGAAGTACCTGCAGATTTCGCTGATACCAGAGCAGCAGTTGGTAACCAAACTACAGGCAAGTGTACCTTGTCAATCTTGCAGTTCTTGTTACATAATATTCCTTTGATTTATTTATATGTTGTATCTGTTCAACCTAGGATCGTGTGACATTACTTAACGTCCGAATAGCATTCGGGTGTCGACGTCGTACGCGGAGTTGTGTAACGTCACCTAGAGATTGATATCGTGACCCTACACATTCTCGTGCTTGCATTATCAAGTACGTCATACCATAGGACACTTGACACTGTTCATGAGACATAATCTTTCTGAGATATTCATGGTGATTCTGTATAGGATACATGGTTCGTGACATATACTTTATACATGCATAGATATCATTATGACTTGTTGCATTAGATATGATCTTGCGTGACATGGACATGAGACGTCGTGGACATGAGACGTGTGATTACATTGGGTGGGGAGAGACACACAGGCTACAGGCTGATTATATATATAAACCCTTATTAATGCGGTGCTCAAGACTCTAAACCCGAGCTTGACCCATTACGTGATATTACCGCTACCGGCTCTCCGACACCGAGCTTGTAGTGGTCTCAGCCTGAGTTCTAGTGATGCTCTCATCTTGTATTTTCACTTAGCTGGTTATATAGTTTACCCTATTGATTCATTATTGCACTGCATTTATTATGGCTTGAGTTATTCTTGTACCTTGCTATGTCCCCTGAGGACCTGGATCCGGATTATGTCCCCAGGTTTAGCAGATGAGTTCTATTCTGAGGTATATGGAGCAGGAGCAGGATCAGGAGCAGACACTGGAGCTGAACCGATCCCAGGTGATCGCCGAGGATTTCTCTTGAGTATTTATTTCATCTATACTCAGTATTTGTTATTATTATACTCTTTCATTTCTAGTCTGTTGAACCATTGTATCAAACTTATTATCGGGTTGTTCCCCGATTTACTTTATGGAGACTTGATGTTGGTTATATTTTATTTTGCTGTTATTGATCATATTTATCTTCTATGGATGAGATTAGATTGTGACCTGTTATTTAGACCTTATTGTTGTATTACAACTTAAGTACACCCTGATGGGTCCATTAAATTGGATTTGTCCATCGGTGTGTGCTGCTGGCCATTGTCACGTGTCTAGTCCCTCGATATTTAGGGACTGGGGAGTGACAATATCGCAAGTTATAGATCTGTTGTACTTTATTCTGACACCATTATTACACGGGCTAGTATTATATGTATCGAGTCAGGAGATGTTATTTATTTGATGCGTGCATTGGGTACTTCTTACACATATACTTTATCGTATGCTTCGGTTATTCCTTGTGCTCATATCCATCGTGTGCTCAGTGTGCTCATATTATATTCGTATGCATAACATGTCATGATTTGATCCATTTAGTCGGGACGGGGGAGTAGGGAGTTGGTTATGTGATCACACATTTAGCGTATTCGTGTGCATGCCAATTATACGGTACACGCATAATTGAGTTACCGTAGTATAGACTTGTGCAACCCAACCCAATCACATAATGAACTTGTACTTTCAATCACTTAGATAGTATCACCAGTTCTCTTGTTACAGTACATACCATATTTCTTGTATCTATTTATTCCAGTCATCCTTGTTTATATGCCTAGTTCAGCTGTATTTTCCATTTCATAGTACCTGTGCATATTGTATTCATTTCTATTGTTGTTATATATTCTCTACCATGTATATGAAACTGCTTTCAGAGTATTGTACTTCGCTCAAATCCTGACTGGATATATTTTTCCAGACGGATATTTAGATGATTGGTGTCCTACCTACTACGGCCCGCAGGACGAAGAGCTAGTTGAGGTAGCAACCCTTAGCCCAGGACGACTAGACACCAGTTGTCGAGGAGACACACCTAGCTATAACAGACCCTTAGCTAGTATCTTTGTACTGGATATGTCTCCAGCATTAGACTATGGCACGTTGATTACATTGAGACCATTTATGTTTATTGTTAGACTCTAGACTTATTATTATTATGACTAGTGATTTCTCTTCTGTTTATGACATCGTGCCATTATCTATCTCTAGTTTGATTGATTGAGTATCGATGCTATATATTCATCTTGTCCTCCTTTTTGAGTTGAGTTACTATTGACACGTTGTATATATATATATATATATATATATATATATAGAGAATAAGGGAAGTGAGGTGGCACCTCACTCTCAAAACAAGGGTGGCGGTGATGTGGCACAATCTCAACCACACAAACAAGGGGAGGGGGTTAAGTGCAATTTGCCAATTATAAAATGTGTGGTTGGAATTGTGCCACGTCACCGCCACCCTTGTTTTGAGAGTGAGGTGCCATCTCACCTCCCTTATCCTCTCTCTATATATATATATATATATATATATATATATATATATATCTTGCGTGAGTTTGTTAGATAGTATTGTGGACCTTTTACAGCGTTCTACCACCGATGTTGCGGCGTAGGCTGGACGTACCCACGACTCATGTCCAAATTTCGGATGCAGGTCGTGACATTTCGTGCTTTATGATAAAACTGTGGGGTGCACCTTAAAATAGGATAAATAATGTAGGATGCAACTCAAATTTTTTTTTTTTTTTTTTCTATATCATAGACAATTTTAAGTCGTTAAGTTGGTGATTTGGAGCTGTGGGGACATCATATTTCACATAGGAAATGCATTCATGAGAGGTTGTTTTGTTCGAAAAAGTAGAGCGAAGTAATTTTTTTTTTTTCGATATTTTGTATATCCATTGCGGTTAAGTGAAACGAAATGAAGCGAGGTGGGATTTTTTTTTCATTTGGGTGCTTTAAAAATTTTGAGGTTAAAAGTGAAAATTATTAAAATTTGGTGTTTTGTTGATTGTTAAAGTGAATAGATGAATGTAACTTTTTGTTGAAGTGACATGAATAGTAAATTTGCTTCGCATTCCACTTCAAAAGAAAAAAATCGATGTTAAAACTCCGATTTCGTGACAGACAATATTTATTGTTCATGTCAAAACTCAATAAATCCTTTTTGCAAATGTTCAAACTAAATACGTGAAGTGGTCCAAAGTTCAACATTTTATCACTTTGGCACACCTAAATCTGCTAACCAAACAGTCGCAGTTCAACACCAAAATAAACTACGCAAACAATTATGTCCTGTCATATCCTAACTTTTGAAAAGTTTGGAAAAAAAAAATTTTAATATAATTTTTCAATATTTTGAGATAATATAGCATCTGTCCCCTCTTTTAACTTTTCTGAGAATTTATGCTCATCTTTTTGCCTCCCCACTTGATCCTGACCCCTTCAGGCATCTGATCCAATCTACTAAATATATGTAATTCTACAATATAGAAGAATATTTAAACAAGATGGTTTCGTGGTGTAGTTGGTTATCACGTCAGTCTAACACACTGAAGGTCTCCGGTTCGAGCCCGGGCGAAGCCATAATTATTTCAATTTTTCTCTCCATGGAAATTGTGCATCACATGTAGGCAGGATTTTTGTCTCTAGTTGTAATTTTTCCAATGTATCACATTTTCCCATGATACACACGGAAGCTCTGTTCTCCAAATGGTCAGACTTTTATAAAAAAAAATCAATTTACATATTCTTTCATTGAGAATATGTATCATTTACTAACTATATCGTTTAGTTCGCTACAATAATTATATCACTATTATTATATTTTTGCAACTTATATTACTCCTCCAAATACTCTATATTTTATTTTTTCTTTTTCTTTTTTCATATGAAGATTTCCTTTTCAGTAATTATTCGTAAAATATAAGAAAAAAGACAACGCAATATATGCATGTCAAGGAACTAATAGCAGAGATATGGTCTAAAAGGCAAAATGTGGTTCTTCCAAATTTATTCTTAAGAAATTTCGTCTTACTCCACACACACACAATTTAATTTATCATATTTAATGGTACATTCTACAGTTTTTAATAATGTAAAAGATTTTACTATTTATTGAATCTTTTTGAAATTGACGGTCAACTGCTTTGACAAAAAAAATTTGACCAAAATGTTTCTCTCATTGTTTTCTTCCTCTTTTCCCTCACCCCCATCTCCTTCCCTTCCACTCCACCCTCCCGGCCGCCGCTCCGCTCCCCTCCCCGCCACCACCCCCCTTCCCTGCCCCTGGTCTCCCCTGGCCAACACCCACATCACCAGTCGTGCTGCTAGCTGCCGTCGCTGTTCGCGTGTCGCGGCTGCTGCTCGCCGCGACTACTATTGCTTCGGGAGAACGGGGGTGGGAAGGGGGCGGTGGTGGGGAGGAGGGGGTAGTGGCGGAGAGCGGCGGCGGGCGGCAGCCTGCCCGCGAGGGGGAGAGGGGAGGGAGGTAAGAGGAAAAAGACAATGAAAGATACTTTTTGGTCAAAATTTGTTGGTCAAAGCAGCTGAACGTCAATTCCATACGAATTCCATAAAAATTAAAAGATCTTGTACATTATAAAAAAACTGTATGATACATCATTAAATATGATAAATAAAGTGTGAGGTAAGTGAAAATTTATCTTTTTTCTTTTCATAAGGTGAAGGGATAGTTGACTTGAAATTTCAAGTTTTCTCTCCAGATTTTTTATTTTCCACATATCCATCGGGTATGATAAGACATGAACTTATTCATAAGACTAGCCGTTGCATCTTCAAAGCATCTCCATGATTACAATCGTTGGATCTTGTTTAAGTCATCTAATTTTAACCATTGATTTAGATGGTTTATCATATGAGCGAACACTAAACCCAACATGATAGGTGGACACTCTATCGATGAAAATAATGATAGTATTGAGATGTCTCAAACTATCGTATATATACATCCGAAATAGATTTTGACCTTATCAGTTGGCCATAATCAGATCCGACCAAAATTCGATTTAG
Source organism: Iris macrosiphon (assembly GCA_036927795.1). Classification (NCBI taxonomy): domain Eukaryota; kingdom Viridiplantae; phylum Streptophyta; class Magnoliopsida; order Asparagales; family Iridaceae; genus Iris; species Iris macrosiphon. Next base: position 8,212 of record JAYESA010001100.1, on the reverse strand, counting down.
ACCTAAACCTCACCCGACCAAACTATGATTGAAACTCCACTTGAAATTGAACCCGGACCAAACAAAAATATTATATATTTTTGGAAGTAATATCTACTATACCAAACAAAATAGAGGAATTCAATATGCCCATGGATTTTATATCTGAGAATATTACTTTTTGAAATATGAAATTCTCGAAAATATTGCAATCAATGTACGAGGAGGTCCCTAAAACACAAACCAAATCACACTATTTATTTTTTAACCAATAATTAATTTAAACTCAGGGACTAGTTGGATCCTCTTTGAAAAATATTAATGAATATTAATTACTACCGTAGGCTAATTAACAAAATAATGATGAATGTTAATTACAATTTTATATATATATATATATATATATATATATATATATAATAGTAAGCTAATTCAAGTGGTAGTACGTGCATGAGTTTGAATTCCATCTATAAAATGTTTTACATATATTTTAATACATTTTATGCAATATTTTTCTTCTTCTTATTTTGTAACACTTTGAATTTTTTTTTCTTCTCATTTTTGTTTGAGTTTTAGTATACATTTTTTGGTTAATTAGAGTTTAGGTCATGGATTTTATACCAGCTTAGAGTTTAAGTCCTATCATGTTCAATTAGAAAGTTTAGATCCTGAAATATATATTTTTTGTTCAATCTTTTTCATTATACCCTCCACTTTATATAGAAAGTTTCATTCTCAGGGAAGAAAGGGTATAATAGAAAAAAGAAGAAAAAAAAATTTAATCAGGATCCAAACTATCTAATTGGACATGTTAGGATTTAAACTCAAAATTGGTATAAAATACATGGTCTAAACACTAATTAGCCCTATTTTGTTTTCTACCGAAGTATAATTAACATGACAATTTTAAAGATTTTTATATGTAGTAGTACAATTTTTCTATTATTTAAATCTTGGCTCTGTCTCTGCCAATGACCAATAACAAAGGAGAAGATGGCGAAAAACTTCTTGCGGAAGAAGACTTTAGACTTGCGGGAGACGATGGAAAAGACAATAATATCATTTATGTCGTAGGTGAGATTCATTGAAGATGTTGTAGAAAAAATCTAACAAAGATGAAGGAAAGAGATAATTTTTGGTCTAAATTTTTCTTTAACCAGAGAAAGAAAAGAAGAAAGTGTGATGGAAGAATCACATTTAAAAAAAACAAGACTAACATAAAAAAACAAATTTAAAATTTTAAAATTATTATAAAATTACAACTATTGAGATTATAAAATTCTGACGAGTTTCTTAAGTCTCATTTGTCAACCACAGTTTATATATATATATATATATATATATATGATTTAACTTTTAGACATTTTTAAGTCGTATAAAATCTATATTGATAAATATCACAATGCTGGTGATAGCATCAATGGGCCAAATTAGACCTATTTTACTTATTTTTGTATATTTTTGAACACATCGTTCCGTACGTTGTATTGTATATTTTTGGACCCACGATTCCGAACTCTCACCACTTGGTTAAAGAGTCCAACTCTCACCCAAGTCCCCTCCATAAGGAACCACTTGTTTTTTCATAAATTTCTTTTCAGAGAGAGAGAGAGAGAGAGGAAAAAAGAAAGAAAGGAGGAGGAGGAGGAGGAGGAGGAGGAGGAGGAGGAGAAGAAGAAGAAGAAGGATGCAGATATTCGTGAAAACTCTAACCGGGAAGACGATCACGCTGGAGGTGGAGAGCAGCGACACCATCGACAATGTCAAGGCCAAGATCCAGGTCCCCTCTCCCTCTCCCTCTCCCTGGATTTCAAGTTTCGCAAGAAAATTAGGATTTGTATTGATCATATTGTTAGGGTTTTGTTTTGACCCGGTCGATTTCTCATCGTCACATATCGATATGAAGATTGTCTGGATGATGCTTGATTGTAGACACAGGCTTTCAGACATGACTCCTAGACGTGTCCGACATGAATATCTCAAGTTTCGCTAGAAAATTAGGGTTCCTATTTCACTATATTTGGGTTTTTCTTCGATCGGATTTGTCATAAATCACATATTGAAATGAAAACAAGGACGAAGTCAGGATTTTAGTTTACCGCTGACTGAATTTAAAACTTAAAATTGTCTGAGTGTTGGATCCTTGTTGGTGTTTTCACTTTGCTTTGGGAGTTTTAGTCCCACATCGGAAAACCACCAATGTGTATCTCAATATATAGCTTTGCTTAGTATTGTTATATGCACATGGGGTGGTGGTCCATGTGGGTTGACTTTTCTAGAGGGATTAAATGTGAACCCCATTATGACAATCTTTATTTTGTCACCACCTTTGGAAAGTTTTTCTTAGGAGCTAGGGACTTAGAGATTCGGACTCGGACCCAAGGGTGCAAAGTGGCGCTTTGTTGACGCACTTTGCACTTAGAGGCCATGCGACCAGGAGCGTATGCGGCCAGGGGCGCATACGGCCTGGAACTATGCGACCAGGTGCTATGCGACCATCAAGTTAGCTTGAGCGAGTCAAGTGTGGAGGGGACAAGGACTGCTGTTGGCGGCTCGGTGCAGCGCTGTCTGCTCTGTGCAGTACAGCGCGCAGGCGGCTGGTGGCCCTCTGTGCCATGCGGCTGCAGCTTTCGGCGCCTGACGGCGCTGTTTGCTTTGTGCAGTACAGCGGCGCAGACGGCTCATGCGGCCTGATTTTTTCCTCAGGTCGCATGGAAGCTGAAATCCTCTTTGTATAGAGGCTCTCCTCTTTCATTTAGTGTATTGAAAAAAATTGAGAGAGAGAGACAAAACCGAGAGCACCAGCAGGACCTGCAGTAGTTTTTAGCATCCTTCCAAAGGAATCTTCCGAGAGATCCGAATGTGATCAAGAGCGTTACAGAAGTTATCGTGTAAACTTGCTGGATCCTGGGGGCAGATCGTTGTATAGCGCGAATCTTGCCTTGAGCTATGGTGGTTTTGATCACCCCAGCAAGAGTTTCCTTTTTTGTATTTCTGTTCTTGTTTCCGTTCTTCTCGGTATAGCGTCTGCGAATGTAAAGAGAACGGTTTTCTGATTCTTGTTGTATTTGTATTTTCTTTGGGTTGTCAGTTTGTAACCTGTTCCTTATTTAGTGCTTCTGTGGGATTGCGTGTCACTGAAGAGGAACTTTTGTGTGAATCTCAGTGCACCAACTTCTCTTCTGGAGTTTGTAGAGACGAACTCTTGTGTGAGTATCTACTTTGTGGCTACCTCTTCTTCTTTGATATGACTTCGGGACTAACAATCTCAAGGCAAGATCCGAGTTAGAATGGACAACCGCTCAAACCTTCTCGATACTAGCTTTCACAAGCTTGAGAAGTTTGATGGCGAACACTACAACATTTGGAAGATGAAGATCTCCTTGAATCTTCGTCTTGTCAAAGTTGCTTATGTGTTGGTTGATCCTGAACCTACCATTCCTGAAGATGGAGGAGAGCTTGCAGTTGGTGTGGCACAGGACACGCACTCCAAGTGGAAGGAAGATAACGACCTATGTATTTTGTTGATTCTCAATGCTATGAACGATTCGATAGCAGAGTCCTACAGCAAGAAGGAGAAATCAAGAGATGTTTGAGAATATCTTGAGAAGCACTATAAAACTGACGAAAAAATGTCTAAATTTTTTCTCGTCGAGAAGTTCTTCACTTTGTAATTTGAGGACGAAAAGGTGATGTTACCACAAGTTAAGGAACTTCTGAGGATGCAGCAAAAACTGGAGGAAGAGGACATGAAGCAGGAAGACAAATTTATGGTGGGGGATCGTCACCAAACTACCTCCAGACTGGATCAGGTTTAAGACTGACATGTACCGTAAAAAGGTAGAGATCCATCTCGAAGATCTTCTTCACTGGATTCACATTGAAGATGGAGCCACGGGGCAGCTGAAATTGGACTCCTTGTCCAAGAAATTGGCTAAGGCCAACATGGTACATGCTAGTGACTCTAAAGGAAAGTAGAAATTTTTCTACAAGAAGAAGGACTTCAACCAGCTGAAGGTAAAGTCGGCTCAGTTCAAGCCAAAGCCGAAGACTGATGTGACATGCTACAACTGTAGCAAGAAGGGTCACTACAAGAGCGACTGCAGGTCGAAGCGTAAACCGAAAGAGCAAGGTGAGCTTAACCTAGTTGTTATGATTGCGCAGGTTGAGTCACATGGCATGGACACTGATTGGTGGGTGGACACTGATACATCTTGCCACGTGTGCTCTAAGAAGGAGTTGTTCGTCAAGTATGAGCCTACCTCTGAGAAAGTCTCGATGACGGATAAGTCTCAAGTTGCAGTGCTGGGGATCGGGATGGTAGTGCTGAAGCTGACTTCTGGAAAGTCACTTACGCTGGAGAATATGAAGCATGTACCAATGATCACCAAGAATCTGGTTTCTGGGAGTCTGTTGTGCAAGGACCTGAGGATGAATATCAATGCCGGTCAGATGGTGATGTCCTACAAAGGAACATAATTCGGAAAAGCTTTCTCGGAAAAGCTTTCTGTACCAAAGAGATGTTTAAACTGCAGCTTGTAACTCATTCTCTTGAGTTGTGGCATAATAGACTAGGACATGTGCATTGTAAACGCATTAACAAGATGTCTAGTCTAGCCCTTATCTCCAAATGTGGGAGTAAAGAGGTGGAGAAATGTGAAGTCTGTGCGCAGACGAAGATCGTTAGGAAGTCGTTCATCCATGATCGACTTTTCATAATTAGAAGTTGGGACGTACAAATCCATCTATCTAATTGACATGACACCCCCATGATCGCGAGGACGTACAAGCCTCATGGTGCTCCATTCCCTCCTAGGCGGATACGATCCCGGTGTCTCGGAGATCGATCGAGAGACTATCTTGTGCATAAGTTGTCTAAGGCAAATGCATGAATGCAACTTCTATCAGATAAACTATCATACATCAACTAAATAAATAATAAGTAAACATTTCTATCTTTTTTTTTTCAAAGCATAGAGTCGTAGCTATGTTCTTCCCTTAGCATGTGACCTAACTACATGATGATCCATGATCGACTTTCAATAATTAGAAGTTGGGAAGTACAAATCCATGTATCTAATTGACATGACACCCCCATGATTGCGAGGACGTACAAGCCTCATGGTGCTCCATTTCCTCCTAGGCGGATACGATCCCGGTACCTCGGAGATCGATCGAGAGACTATCTTGTGCATAAGTTGTCTAAGTCAAATGCATGAATGCAACTTCTATCAGATAAACTATCATACATCAACTAAATAAATAAATAATAAGTAAACATTTCTATCTTTTTTCTTTCTTTCAAACCATAGAGCCGTAGCTATGTTTTTCCCTTCTTTCCTTCATACAGCCATGCCGTTTCTTTCTTTCAGAAAATTGCCTACGACAGTACAACTTCTTTCTATATAATTCTATCTTTACAACAAACAATAAAGGAACATGAGATCATGCTTTCTTATGCAACAACAAATATAATTCTATCGACAGTCTATATAACTCAATATGAAATTATTCTCTTTTACAACATATGATGAGGGACATACAATTATTCTCTTTCTTTCTTACAAGCGTGGCAACATTTCTTTCAATGGTAATAATAGTCTAACTTTAGCATACAATCATCTCGTCTTTTTTTAACAAGCCTAATAATTGTTCTTTCATTTGTATTCACAATCTATAACACAAACATGTAAATTCTCTTATTAAGGCATGCGAAGTTCATATATTATTATTTTTAGTGATTACGGACTTTATTCTTAGCAACCAAGCATGCATCCATTCTTCATGGGTTCTTTATTAATCGTGAAAGAATCAGAAAGTAAAGTCTGGCCCACTCATCTATGATAAAACGTCTTCATGTCCCAACAAGGGAGCTCTTACTGAAAGCTTGCTCTTTACTCGAGTCAGCAAACCGACATCAATATCTATATAATGCCACCGTTAGGAGGGGGCATTACATCCACCATCTCCCAATCTCCCTATAGCTCTACCTCCGATGAGTTGTTAAAAAAAGATGTGGGAATGGGATGATGTGGTGTGTGGGCATGGGTGAGAGAGGGGGAATTGGGTGAGAGAGTCAGAGAGAGGGATCTGGGCTGGTGGGCTTGGGTGGTGGGACTTACATATATAGAAAAAAGGAAAAAAAATGGGGTAGGCTGGAGCCCACATGGCTCCGCCCTTGAATGGAAATCGTTTGGATGACGCTTGACCGTAGCATAATATACATGATGTAGACATGGCTGCATGTGTCGTGTGTGATACATGTTTGACACAAGACGAGAAGACACGGACATGTCACCGATTTTTGAGTGACCATGCTTCCCTGAAGAGCTTATTTGGTGTGTAGAACTCAGAGAAGTTTGAACTTTGAAGAGCTATCAAGAACCCATGGTGGATTTCCTGTTGAAAGGGTATTAAACTGTATGCGTTGTTGGAGAAGCAGAAAGAAACCTTTGATATTGTGGAGAGAGGACATTCGGCGATCATAGCTATATCAACTAAATAAAAGTTGAGGAACCACTACAAAAAATTTCCAAGTTAACTTCCATGATCCAAGCAACTTCTATATTGGCTGGACACGAATATGAGTTGATAAGACACAAACATGATACCTTTTTTTGGCTTGTTCTGGTTTATTTTGGAGTCACTATATCGTGTCCAACAAGGCACCATTTTGGAGGGTCCGTGTTTCCGAGAACTCCTAACTTTTGTGCACATGATTGTGAAGCATTGCCCTTGGAGTTCATCTCAGTTCTAGGCTAAATTGGTACAAAATAAACTGTGCATCGTTGGAGATTTGATATTGTGGAGAGAGGACATTTGGGGATCATAGCTCGGAACCACTACAAAAAAATTCCATGTTAAATAACTTCCATGATCCAAACAACTCCTATATTGGCTGGACACGAATATTAGTTGATAGGACACAAACACGATGCATTTTTTTTTGGCTTGTCCTGGTTTATTTTGGAGTCACGATATCGTGTCCAACAAGGCACCCATTTTGGAGGGTCCGTGTTTCCGAGAACTCCTAACTTTTGTGCACATGATTGTGAAGTATTTTCCCTTGGAGTTCATCTCAATTCTAGGCTAAATTGGTACAAATAATGGGTTTTTAAGTTATTCAAAAGCCCTAACAAAGATATTAATTGAAGAGAGCCAAAGGAAGATACAATGATACATAAGAATTATGGTTGGACTGATTGATACAGTAGGATAATATGAGTTTGAAGAAAAAAGATTGAACATTGATGAATTTTTGTTGTCATTCAAAATTTGAAATATTTACTGACCGTAAAATTTTTCCTTTAGGATTTGAATAATGAGTAAATTAACTGCTCCATGCTTCCATTTGAGCACTAAAACATATTCCTCATTAAAAGCGCTCATAGGCACGCACAAAGCGATGCTAGGCTGGCTTGCACCTTGCTTCATCTAAAGCACCGTCTAGGTGCATGTCTAGGGTGAGGCTGTGAGGTGCGTAGGTCTAATCTGTTGATTTTGAGCTGCTTTAGAAACAAAATAAATCCAAAGGCTCTAAGAAGCGAACTCTACCGGTTCTTAACTTAAAATTTACTGACCCTAACCCCAATTCGGCTTTCTTCGATCCAACTTCATCGGATTACCAACCACCAATGCCATTGTCGACTGCCTCGATATCCAATCATGATTCCAACCAATTCCCTTCGCCTTACTATTTCCCCCCTGCTAACCCTGTTGGCAATCACCTTTCTCTTCCTCCCGACCTTGTTGCTACTCCAACAACAAATTTGATGTCTTCTCGATGCAATATGCATCCCCTCGACGACAACTTCTCGATGCAGTTCTCAATACAATCATAGAGGCGAAGGGTTTCCTCGCGACATCTCCTAGATGCATTTGCATAATCGACATCTCTTCCTCAATGACATTTCCTCGAGTACTTCCTTAGCAACACTTGATTTCTCTTCGAAATCATAGAAACTTGAAGGGATATGCAAAAAAGTATATGTTCCCTCTGAGTTTCAGCTTTGGTACTTTAGCTTCTAAGTACAAGCTAAGCGTACTCCATAGAAACAAAAGTCAAAAGATCATGTGTAAGTATGGAATATAGTAGGTCTGTAGGTGTGATGCTAAAGCAAAAAAAAATACAGTTCAATTAAGCACTCAAAACTGCATTCAGACTCGAAACACTCAAACACGATCTTTAGAAATCGTGTATGTGTGAAATGCATGATTTCTCATTTGTCCATTA